>PYAF01000364.1:88298-100416 GCA_007407185.1 Glycine tomentella
GATAACACTTTATTTATTTCCTTCAAAATTATTAAATTGCATTATTCAATCAAAAAAATATTTTAATTTCCGTAGAGAACAAATTCCATTATAAATATATATATATATATAGAGAGAGAGAGAGACACAATTTAGTTATCGATATTAATATATAATAAAATTCTCTTTTTGAAAAATAATCACTTTATAAATATGTTTGCATATACATGTAAGACTATGTTCCGTAATATATTTTAGTTAGTTTTTATCTTTTTTTATTAGCTAAAAAATTTGTTTGACGGTTCGGTAAACAAGTATTTCTAAAGTAGTTTTTTTTATTAATTTCTAACATTTTTTTTAAATTCCAACTTCTAGTTTTTTATATTTTCTTCTCTTTTTATTCTTAATATATTTATCCAATTTCCTAGTTATCCTCTTTAAATAAATCATAATTTTATTATTTTTCTATCATTTTACATTTTTCAATTACTTTAATAACTAGTTTTACCGAATACTAATAATTTAATAAATTAGTTGTTTAGCTTCCAGTTAACCGCCTACAGCTTTCAACTTTTAGTTACCAGCTGGGTTTTCAACTTTCAACTTCTACCTAACTTTACATTTAGTTTTGCCGAGCAAAGCCTAACTTAAATATATACACAACTTTTATAAAAATAATAATATAAAATATTTTAAATTAATGTTTTCTTTTTTAGACTTTCTTTAATATGCTATAAATTTGAATCAACTATTAATTTGAATGTTTAAATCATATAGTTATCATAACTAGTACAACATTAATGTATAATTAATAAATGTAAAATAAAATTCATAAATATATTTTTAAAAAAATAACATATTAAATTAAAATTTGAAATGTTTTTCCTCTTAATTATAAATTTCTCGTATATTAAGAGTCCACATACGAATAAGAGATCTCATTTCTCTCATATACATATGCTTCATCCGAATACCTTTCTATACATTTGTTAAAATTTAAAATAATATAAAAAAATTACTCCTATAAATTATAAATATGAATTTAATAATCATAAAAACAAGAGCACTAAGCTAGTGTGTACCTAAAAGAGTAATCATAATCAAAAGAAACCAAATGTTTGCACACATAAAACAACATAAGAACAAATTAGAAGAAAGCACCTTTGAAGATCAAATATTCATATTATAATGTTTATAAAGAGAGGAATGCTAGTAACATTGAGTTAGTTTGTTTAAACTTAAAAAATTATGTTGAAAAAAGTAATTTTTAAAAAATAGATTGGATTTTTTTAAAAAAAAAAAGTAAATCCTTTTTAAGTAGTTTAGACAAACATGTAAAAAAATAGAAAAAATGTCTATTTTATAAAAAAAAATGTTTTTTAAAAGCTTACACAATTAGACACATTATTTTTAACACATTTTTTTAATTATTGACCTAAATATATTAAAAATCATAAACTGTGGTGAGTGGATCTCACTTGTTAAATCATGAGAGGAAGTCATTAAAAGATGAGTGAAATTCATCAATTTTTTTTTTTTTGTAAGTTTCAATAAATAATAAAAAGTATCTTGGAAGCAAAGTGCTACCAACATTTCTCTTATTAAAAAAAAAACATATGATATTTTGCGGGTTCTAAAAGAAGAAAAAAAGCGCAGAAACAAGCTGAAAGGCCTGCTACTGTGCTACAAAGGCTTAGCCCGACAATGCTGCAGTACTCAAACGTAAATATCTGTGGAACATAAAAAAAAAAAAAAAAAAAAAAAAAAAAAAAAAAAAAAAAAAAAAAAAAAAAAAAAAAAAAAAAAAAAAAAAAAAAAAAAAAAAAAAAAAAAAAAAAAAAAAAAAAAAAAAAAAAAAAAAAAAAAAAACACCAAAATGGTCCAACCAAATTGTCACGTTTGTTAAACTCTTACACATGTTACTTCCTCCACTTTCCAAGTTATTTCCTACACTCTTTTCAGAATTTTTCATTTACCTTTCAGATTGCTTATTTCAAAAATCAAAAAAGGAATTGCATTTAATCATGGAATTTTACATTTTAAATTGAACACTCCAAAAGAAAAAATGAAAGTGGAGGAAGCAATAGCCTTTATTTTATAGATAAAAATAGTTGAATTTGACCAAAAATATTTATTGACAGAAAAAAAAAACCACATTGTCAAAAACATATAAGTTTAATTTATATTAAAAACATGAGTTTAATTTTTATATATTTAAGTGTAAAAATTTTAGTGTCAAGAAATTATAAATCATGTTAAATATAATTTCAAAAATAATAATTATGAAAATAAATAGACTTATTATACACAATCATTTATTCAGATAAAAAATAAATTTAAAAACTTTATTATCTTTTGTCATAACCTTCGCTCTCACTTAAAGGATCTAATTTAGTTTATTGAATAATGTGAGTGTGTTATTGTACATGGTACATGTCTTCAATTCCTATAGATAAAAAAAAAAAAAACTTCAATGCTCTTTCTCTCTCACACCTAATTGAGTTACAATAGTTTATTTTTAAATAAACTTTTAGAATTTTTTTAAGAGAATATCTTTTTAGAGTTAGTAACATGTCTCTAATTCATCAAATAGTGCATAGTTATATTGCTATCATTAAGAGTATGAAATCATTGGCCTTTTGACCAAAAGGGGGTAATTTTATTTGGAATTTATCAAATGGTGATGGTTTTTGAATCAATTCCCAAATGAAAGTAAATCGTATGGATCCCACGACTTTGATGTAAGAAGTCCTAAAAACATTTACCACTTTTGCTTCTTTTTTTTTATAATTTTTTTTACTAAAGTTGTAAAATATTTAATGACTTTTGGGATTTTATTTTTTATGTAAAGTCGCAAATTTCTAATGACTTCAAAGTCACATTACATTTTTTTTTCAAATTTTTAACGAAATTTGGAACGACTCTAAAGTCATTTTTAATTCTATGACTTCTCTATTGTTGGTTTGTTTAATATATTGTATATTTTTGTTATTGATATCAAGGATTATTATTTGTTTTGTAAATTAAGAAAAATGGTGTAAACAAAAGACTTAAATTTAAATAAAAAAGTACAGCACATAGATTTGTTTAAGAAAAATATTAATAGTGGGATGATGTTTCAACGAATTCTTCTAGATATACGTCATAGTCTTTCATTTTGTTGCAATTGATTTGTTGATGGTTGTTGAAATCTTGTTCTACGATCTCTTCCTCCTCTTGTTCTAGGATGATCACATGTAACCGTTTGTTGTTGTTGTTGATGATGATGAATATCATCACTACCATGACCATCATCATCATTATTATCATCACCTACATCATTATTATTGTTATTATAATCATCTTCCTCCTCATCCTCATGACCCATGCCATGCATCTGAGTAGGTAATGATGGATGATAACAAGAGCTTGATGGGATGGGTTGTATGTAGATGGCAGAGGGTTGAAAGTGGTAGAAAATATTTGTGAGTGTCCTTCAAAAATATTTGAGGTAAAAGGAACTTGTAATGAGTATTGAGACATATATGATGAGACTCTTGGTGTTTGAAAACTTTGTTCACATCCTTGAGTTATGTATCCAGAGAATCCCTCTAATTGATGAATAGACTGTCTTGTGATTGATGATGTTGGGACATATATCCAGAAACATGCACTAGAGGTACATTGGGTTTAGCATATGATTGATGGTGGTGATGAGCAGGATAGTACTGAAAATTTAGAATTATCAAGTTAAAAATAATAATGAATAATAATAACATAATAATTTTGGTAGTGAAAGAGATCCAGGTTGTGCATGTGTCATTGCTTCACAAATTAAACACAAGAGAATGCAAGAAGGATGAAAGAGGTGGGATTAGAGAAATAGAAACAAGTTCCACAGCAAAAGAAGGATGAAAGAGGTAGGATGTGAGAAAGAAGGTCCTTTGGTAGTGAAAGAAGTAGCCTTTGGTAGTGAAGTGATTCATTCACATGAAGGCAAAAATAGTGCATTTGTCATTTTATGAGAAGGAATCTCAAGCCTTTGTGTTCACGTGAGAAAGAATCTCATGCCTTTAGTGTTGCACTTGATTGGACTTCACATAAAGAATCTCATGCCACATGGTAAGTTGAACGTATAGGTTTGGTGCTGAAGCATCTTTCTTGAATGTGTAGGTTTAGGGTTCTTAAACGTGGTAAGCTGTTCACGATTTTGACCATTAAACGTGAAAATATTCTTCAAGGTTCAAGATACCCAAATCTGATATCTATAGTCATTTCCAAACTCTATATTATGCAATCTAAGATTCTTCAACACACTATACATGAGCTTGGCAATATTCACGCATGAGCCTCGCAATGTTCTGCATGATGATTCGCATTCTGCATGAGCTTAACACGACTCTGAATTCGTGAAAAGAAACATGACTTTGAAGTCATAAAATACCATATGACTTTATTTCAAACAGTGAAGGAAAAAATTGTCAAATACCACACGACTTCAAAGTCGTGAAGAACTTTAACGACTTTAAAATCGTGAAACCCATACAACTTTGGGCTCTATTTTAAAATGATCGAACACTTGAATCCGCAATACAATCTTCTCCATGCACATTTTCCATACAAGCCATTATTCATATTTTTACAATTTTCATGGTATGTTTTTATTTAACATTAGATGTCCATAAATTATTCATATTTTTACTGCTAGTTACATTTTTATTTGTTCACAGATGTTTAGTGAATAACCCATAATAAAGGATAATGTTAGTAATTTTAGTGACAAGGATCATGAGCACAATGTTCATGAAAGTGGAGCAAGCAACCAAAGTCAATTCCCATCATCTTCATATTTTGAAACTATTAATAGCCAACTATCATAAGATCTACAGATCTCAAATCTTTATCAGAATAGAGAGAGTGACAATATGAATGTCTCCTATGATCTTTATGAAGGCACGACTCTTGAATCAAAACAAGTAATTGTCAATGCCATTAAGCAATTTCATTTTCTATATTCATTTAATTATGGTGTAGAAGAGAACAAGAGTGACAAGTATGTTCTTAAGTGTATACAATATGGTAATGGATGTCAATGGAGGCTGATAACATCCTTTAGCAAAATACGCAGGAGGTGGGAGATACAGAAATAAATGGTACTCACACTTGCACAACTTCACTCATGTCTCAAGATCGTGTTAGGTTAAACTCATCGGTAATTGCTCCTAATATTGTTGACTTAGTGAAGGCAAATCCTCATTTCTCAATCAAAACCTTGATTGCAACATCTTATAATTCTTTGGTTATATTGTGACATACAAAAAGGCATGGACAGTTAAACAGAAAGCAATCAAAATTTCATTTAGATGTTGGAAAGAATCATACAATTATCTGCCTATATGAATGAGAGTTGTCCAACACTTTGTACCAGATATAATTGTTAGATGCAAAACATCCAGTTCAAATGAGGATGGTGAGGATGAATCTTCTAAGGTGATCCTTAATTGTGTGTTTTGGGCTTTTAAGCCATGCATTGAAGGCTTTCAATATTGCTAGCTGATTGTGCAAGTAGATGACACGTTTTTAACAGAAAAATATCGTGGTACTTTATCGTCTATCATTGCAAAAGATGGTAATCGAAACATTTTTCCACTCGTTTTTGCAATTGTTAAGAGCAAGAGCAAAAAAGCTTGGATGTGATTCTTGCATTATTTGAGGAAATATTTTAGATACAGCCAGCTTGAAGAGGATCAAGATATTGAGGATCTTAGTCTTGGATAAGTTTTAGCTTTTACATGTCATTCAATTGAAGGCATATGTAATCTTTAGATGTCTAAGAGTTTCATCTTATGATCCATTGCATTGCATAAACATCATTTATTGGTTTGCATTCATGATTTTCATAAAAGCACATGTTTTGTGAAAAAGCAATAAGTTTTCATGATTGCATAAAAAGCCAAGTGCTCATTGCTTAAGTTTTGAAAAAAAAAACTATTTCGCATTACTTTAATCGATTACCAGCTTATGGTAATATATTACTTAAGCTTTGATGAACACTTTAATCGATTATAGCTATATCATAATCGATTACACTACACAATCACAGAATAAGTCTTCTTGTGATAATCGATTACGATTTAGTGGTAATTGATTATTTGGCACATTTTTGAAACAAAACTTCCTGTGATAATCAATTACATGATGAATTAATCGATTACTTTGCTCATGAATCTTTTCCAGAAAGTTTAAGAACACTTTAATCGATTAAATATGTTATTAATAGATTACATAAGTGAAATTAATCGATTACATTGATGATTTAATCGATTACATTCAGTTACAACAGTTTTCTATAAATAGTTGTTGGGTCTTTTGAAATAAACAGATCACTACACAATGAAAATTACATAGATTTCAAAAGCTTTCTGAAGAGTGAAGAGATACTTTGAGCCACTGAGCTTTTGTCCCACAAATTTTAAATCTTCATGTTACTTTAAAAGATTTCTAATTGGGCAAGATTCTAAAGACGTTCTTGGAGAGATTGCTCTGAAATTTGTTTTCATTAAACCTGGATCAAGATTGGTAAACCATATGTATTCATATACATTGGATCATCAAGTTGTCTCTCTCCATTAAAATTTGTTTGAAATTTGTTTTAGAATTTGAGTTTGATTGTAACTATCACAATAGATTTCTTAAGACTTGTCTAGAGTAGGTTTCTCTAGAGGGAAGAGTAGAGAGGAGATTCTCTATGTCTTGATCATTAAGAGTCAAAGGGAGTTAGATTTCTTATCTTAATCTAGGTTTGATTAAGGGTGATTGTTATCAGCTTGTAAGAAAAAAAATATTGTGAATAGTGGAACTCTAACTAAGTTGGTTGGTTAGAAGAAACTGGATGTAGCTTTTCAAGGGTGAGAAGTGAACCAGTATATTTCTTGATGTTGAATACTTTCTCTTTATCTCTTCATGTTGTCATTAATTGTCATTCATTTGGATAATCTTTTCAGAATAAACAAAAATATATTTTCAGCTATTGCTTTCTTTAAAGTTTGGTATTTGATTGACTGAAAGTTATCAAAGGGTGTTTTTGTGATACGATCCTTAATGCTCTGATTGTTTTAAAGATTTTAAAAGACTAAGTTTAAACCAATTCACCCCCTCTTTGTTATTGTGTGTGTTCATACTATTTTCAAATATGCCATACCTTAACCAAATTTGTGCATTATATCAGATAAGGGAACATGTTTGCTAGCAGCTTTGAGATCAAAACAAGTTTGGTGGACTGGGTCGGATGTAACTTTTGTGTATTACATTTGCCACATTGCATCAAATTTTAATAATGAGTTTAAAAATGTTGACTTAAAAAAACAAGTCATCTATATGTGTAACTTTTAAGTACTTCATGCCTCAAATAATTTATTTATATTTATGTACTCATTATGTTTTGTCTTTTGTCATAAGATATGAGATGAGGAGTCTACAATTAGAGGCAAAGTTTCTCACAATGCGATCAGAATTTCAACGAGCAACAGATTGGTTAGAGCAAATTCCCAAAGGTAAATGGACTCAAACCTAAGATGAACCAGTATGGGCATATGACTACCAACCTTGCTGAGTGTATGAATTATGTTTTGAAAGGAGCCCAAACATTGCCTATTACTACCTTGCTTAGTGTATAAATGACTTATGTTACTGACGGGATGAAAATCATGAATATGAAAAAAGTAGGACATAGGTACTTCGAAGAAGTATATGTCATGATGCAAGAAAATTAATGCATTGCTAGCTCACATTACATTCAAATGTACATTTGAGAGGTAGGGGAGTTTGAGGTGCAAGAGATTGCAAATACCTGACTTAGGCGACGTGCAATGGCATGCATTGTAAAATTGAACGAATGGTGGTGTGATTGTGGGAAATTTCAAACATTTCAAATTCCTTGCTTGCATGCAATTCCAATATGTGCCTCTTGCAATTTAGAATGTGATGACTTTGTTGACCTTGTATACAAGTTAAAAAATATTTAGAAAGTTTATCAGCATCAGTTTCATTCCTTGGAAGCAAAGAAATATGGTCTCAATATTCGAGTCCATATTTTATGTCTGATCCTTCAAAGTGATGAGACATATCAGGAAGGCTAACTGCTAGTACATAATGTGATGGATGAACCAATTCCAAATAAGTCTAAGAAATGCTCATTGTCTAGAACTAAAGGGGACATAATGGTAGTAATTTTTCATATAAGCAAGTTGATGCCTAATATTGTGTCTACTTTTCAATTTTATGTTTGTGTTTAATTTGTATTGTTCAGTTTATATTAATGTATTATGTTGTTTTCATTTTACCAACTATTTTTATTAGTAAATTATTTTTTGTTGTTAATATTAAAATAATTTTATAAAAAAATTAATTAATAATACTATCAAATCACATGAAATTATTAGTTTACTTGATATAGGTAAAAAAATAAAAAATATTAACAACAACTTTAATATTATTTGATAAACATGTGAATATTATTTGTTAATATCAATAACAAAAATATAAAAATATTAAATAAAACAATAATAGAGAAGTCGTAGAATTAAAAACGACTTTAGAGTCGTTCCAAATTTTGTTAAAAATTAAAAAAATAAACATAATACGACTTTGAAGTTGTTAGAAATTTACAACTTTACATAAAAAAAATTTAAAAAATCCCAAAAGTAGTTAAACATTTTACGACTTCACTAAAAAAACAAAAAGCAGAAGTCGTAAATTTTTTTATGACTTCTTAATTCAACGTCGTGGTGATCTCTATGACTTACCCCCATTTGGGAATTAATTCAAAAATCAAGAGGAATTTTTGAACGGTGTTTCTATTTTCCATATTTATTTGTTAGAATTAAGTCCCCTTCTTACTAACAACATTGGTTTTGAATGGTATTTCTATTTTCCCTATTTATTTGCTTGATTTTGAATATAAATTTGCTATAATTCTCCTCTCTTGGTGGTTCATCTTATACAAAACCTAGGAACATATGATGGTTTTGAACAACAAAATTAGGACATGGAAGTTGATACATTAGCATTAACATTGATTCTTGAAGATATTTTCAATTCTTTCCTCTTTATTTGCTTAAGTTTCAATACATTGAAGTCAGTATAATTTTTCTTTGTAGAACTACATTTCTTCTTATTTATTGATACAGGTGCAGGTGCATCCAGATATAAGAGAATAAGTGGTCAACATAAGTTTTTAAGTAATAAAGACTGTATGGTCATAGCTAATTTCCTAGATGAGCACAATTCTAATAAAAAACTGAAAGAAAATTATAAAGAATTAGTTGCTTCAACATATTCAGTTTTCGTTAGTGTGATTGAACGCATTTGGAGACAAAGAATCAAGATAGGTGATGTGTCTCATAGGAAAAAAAATGCGGACCGAAGAGTGTTCAATTAAATGGTGATGATTTTTGTCAACTTCCTTTATCACAAAGGACCACCTATCAAGATTTAGCTGCTGAATTGAAAATAAGCACGACCTCACTAGTAAAGCTTAAAAGAAAGGAGTAACAAGAAGACATTCGAATGCAATGAAGCCTATGTTAAAAGAAGAGAACAAAATAGCTAGATTGATGTTTTGCTTGTTAATGTTAGATAGTGATACAACTCCCACATGATTCCACTTTTAGAATTATGCATAACATCGTTTATATAGATGAAAAGTGGTTTAACTTGAGAAAAAGTCTTCAAACTATTACATGCTACAGGGAGAGGTGGAGTCATTAAATTGTTGTAAAAGTAAAAATTTTATCGGTAAAGAAATGTTCTTGACTACCCCTGCTCGTCCAAGATTTGATGCTGAAGGAGAGGAAACATTTTCTGCAAAACTTGAAGTGTTTCCATTCGTCACCAAAGTGGCCACAAAGAGGAATAATATAAATAAAGCAATTGGTACCCTTGAAACAAAGCTCATACTTTCATTGAACAAACAAGTTTGTAGATCTTTATTAATTGAGAAAGTTATTCCTGTCATAAAAGAAAAATGACCAAGACATCATATTTGCAATCCTATTTTCATCTAGCAAGACAATGCAAGATGTTACATTAATATCAATGATAACAAATTTTGTCATGTTGCCAAAGAGAATGAGTTTGATATTCGATTAATGTGCCAACCTTCAATTCTCCTGACTTAAATATTTTAGACCTTGGTTTCTTTAATTCCATTCAAGTCTTACAAGGAAGCAACTACTACAATTGATGAGCTTATTAAAGCAATGGTGATATCCTTTGAAGGATTTTCCTCAGTCAGTCCAATAAGATTTTCTTATCACTCCAAGCATGTATGATAGAAATCATGAAGGCAAAAGGTTCAAACAATTACAAGATTCCACATATTCAAAAAGGAGTCATGCGAAGGTAAAGAACTCTACCTACTTAATTGAAATGCGAGATGTCATTAGTTGAAGAAGTTATGTAGCATATGTGAGATGTTATAGATTGATGGTCAAATTGCAAGAGTTGCTTTTAATTGTTTTTTTTTTCAGCATTTGAGTTCTTATGCTATGCTAGTTTTGATAGTATGCTAGATTTCAGTTTTGTTTCATCAAAAGTTGTTGTCAGTGATGGATGTTAAAAACTTTATTCTAGTATAAAATCTAGATTTTGTTTAGAGTTAATAATGTCTTACTCTGTTATGAAATTTGCATGAAATAAATTAAATTTGCAGGAATACAATTATCCTAAAGATGGTTCACGACAAAACAAAATATCTATTTTAAAAATGTTAATAAAACTTGTTAAGGAGAATCCTATACATGCTCAAAACCTCTATTTTTTTTTCTTTTTTCTTTGAAACTGAGGTTTTCGTAATCGTATTTTGAAAAATTGTTTAAGTCGATAGATGAAAATCCTTTTTGAACAACCACACCTTCACTAGTTTCATAATGTGAGTTGTCTTTCAAAATCTTGTTTATGTCGATGGTTGGAAATTCCCTTTGAATAACTACACCTTCAATAACATATGATAATGTGAGTGGTCTTTTGGAATCTTGTTCAAGTCGATGGTTGGAATCCTTTTCGAACAATCACAATTTCACTACCATGATCAACTGATTAGTCAAATCTTTTATATTTAACCTCATTTTCATTAGCGTCTTTGTCAACATCAACACCTTTAAAGGAGTCCTCCACTATTTCCATTGTAAGGCCTTTAAATGAATTTTCTACTACCTCCACTACAAGACTTTCAACAGAGTCCTCCACTATCTCCACTACAAGACCTTCAAATGAATCCACTACTACTCTATTGTAACACTTTCAAAGGAGTCCTCCACCATCTTCATTGAACACAATATGAAGAATCTTCCATCAAGGTTATAATATAAGCTCCTCTTCCATGGGAAAAACAAATGTCATGCATAGGAAGGGGCAATGTCTCGTTCCCAAAGCCTCAATATACAAAGAGGGAAAATTAGAGTGAATGATCTTTACAAAGTCTACAATTAATGTATTCCACTAACTTAAGAAAACAAATTTTAATTAGGGGTAGTTTAGTCTAAAAAATAATACATGAGTCATTATGAAATGAATCTTATATCAAGGAACAAACAACTTCGAAAGAGGTAGTAATAAATAAATAGATTAAAAATAAAAGGTAAAAGTATACCTTTTTCTTAATTTAAAAAAAATTATGCATTAACAATATGAAGAAATTGGAAACACAAACATAGATGCCTTATGTTTACATTTTTATTTTGTTATCACATTTTGTGTGTTAAAGTTGATGTCATTTTTTAAAAATTTATCTTACTACGTATTGATGTGTGTATTAATTTTAGCTTAATAATATGTTTTTTTACATTGGATGATATTCAATTATATAGTAGTGGTATAAAGAACATTAATTATATACAGAAAAAATATGTTAGAAATATTACATACATAAAAGTCAAAGAAAAAAAATATTATTTGTGTACGTGATAAGTGCCACATTTCAGTAAAAATAAGATTCAAATATGGCACTTATCCGGTATTTTAATTGATTTATTTACAAGATAACCCTAGAAACCTAGATAATTGATGATTATGTGAAGGTAAGGCGTGCTTTCATGATTCGAAAAGTTTTTCATTCAATCTAATGTTTTAATTTTGTTAGGTTTGGACGTTACGGAAGAAT
>PYAF01000364.1:100516-131310 GCA_007407185.1 Glycine tomentella
ATATAAAATCTAATACTGACTATTCTGGCTGATATTAAATTAATCCAACTGAATTTTGTATGATAATTTTTTTAAAACTTTTATGATAATTATTATAAATTATATTAGTATGATTTCTAATTAGTTCACTATAAATTTATTTTATATTAACAATTTATAGAAATTAAACCTTAAATGTAACGGTTTAAACTATTAAATTAAACCATTTTTAGTGTTACTTTTGTCTTTTTAATTATACACTAATTTCCCTAGTTATCTTTGGAGACATACATGTATTATGTATGTGAGTCTTTCAAAGTTCCATGTAATTATATATAATTTCATTTTTTTTATTTTCTTACATTAATCTCATTTAAGTTTAAAATTTTACACTAATATCCACATAAAAAAGTCAAAAATAATTATTAAAAAATAAGTGATGCTTGTGTACTTACATTAAACCTCAAAAAATATTAGTATAATTTGCTCTTGTTTTTATGTTGATACACTTGCCAACACGGTTGACATTGACCTTGACCGAAGCAAAACCTTGGAAGTTGAGCGTGGCTTTCAATGTGAAAACAAACACAATTTATGTAAAAAATACGTAAGATCAATTCATTGATAATTGAATAATTTAAAAATAACCCATAAAATTTATATTAATTTGATAATTTAAATATATTTAACAAATAATTTAATTTAAATATACTCATAATGTAAAAAATACACTTTTATCTAATCATATATTATCATGTATGATAAGAAGTTTGAATTTTGTAATAACTATTTTTATACCCAAAATGATTTCCAATAATGTAAAAATAGTTATTACAATGTCTTATCTTTATTGTATAAAGAGAATGACACTTTATTTTGTAAAATTGAGAACTAAAATGTTTTTTACACCTACATGTTCTGGATCTAAAGTATGTTTTACTAGAATTCCGCACACAGGCATAAATCCCCAAGTTGAAAATTTGATTCAACGCCGCTTGTTACACAGTATCAATTGAATCAACTTCTGACATAGGAAGGAACCACCACCATCAGTTAAAATATAAGCCATTTCTAGAAAAAGAACTAATACAATGAATGGTAGGGCACTGAAAATTTGTACAGAAAATGCACGTGATTAGAGCAACATTCTTTCTCTTTCAATTAGTTTTGGACATAGATACTGCGTCATCCTCATAGAACTTAACCTGGCACAGCTTTCCACCTGCTTCATCAGCAAAGGCTATTTTTTTCCTCTCTTTACGCACTACATCTGGAGGAGGTTTTTGAGGAGATGGACCATCATCAACAAATTTCTGAAGTTGATCAAGATCAGTAATTAATCATACAGTAATTAACCATAAAAGCTGTTAAAATTTAATACTAGCTTTAAGAGTAATAGGGGATTAACAAACCATTATTTTACAGAAACGGCTGCAATCCCTTGACATGAAGGCCAGGCATCGTTTTGTAGCTTCTTCAGCTCTTGTGGCATTCTTAACAGCCATTCTTGCCTGGAAATCAATAATGATCAATAATTATTTAACTAATCAATAAATATATCAATTTTCCACTAGAGAAATTGAACCTACAAGAACTTAGTAACTCTTAGCAGTTTAAAATCGGAAAAGAAAAGCTATAGCCATCGGAATCTGCTTTACTGATGGACATAATGAGCAAATAATGAAACCAAAAACATGAAGAGATGACATTGTGGTTATCATACCTCATTTACTTTATGTCTCAAAGACGTATTTAGACAGAACTCAGATCGTAACATATCATCCACAATGTCCTTCATTGACTTCAATTCCTTAGTGAGTCTCATAGCAAGGCATTCTGCATCATGCATCTGCTGCTGTGTAAATGCAATTGCACTCTTTGAGCAACTCTGTACAGAGTTGCACCCTATGCGGGTTGCTTGGCGAGAAGAATGAGCAATCTTGGAAATGCCTCTAGGATGGGAAACTCTTTTACTCCTAGGAATAACACTAATTTTGTTAGGGATATCTGTAAGTCGAGCTCCTGTGATATCATCAAGCCCTTCAGCTGTACTATTCATCTTATCAGGCTTCTCAAAAAAGTATAATTTTCCCTTGCATTCTGCGATCATTATAACCCAATATAAGTAAAACAAAAATGTGGTAAAAGGTCAAAGGGTTTAGAAGCTGTCAAATGTGTGATAAAAAGAAATTACACATCAAATAAAGAAATCCATAGGTGTTTTCACAGAAACAAGTAACATTTGACAATTGGCAGAAAGAGAAATGGACTCGTTAGAGTTCAAGAAAAAGTATTTTTACTCAGCAAATAAAAGCCTGTTTTATTTCATTAAGATTTGAACTCTCGAGATAGTGGATCAAAGTTGGAAATATTACTTATTTCAAACATTAGTATGACCGTGACACCAACCCCATCATGGTTTAACTTTCCCATTTCGTGATAGTTCTTACGTAGCCTATAGCTATACAACTACATTTTACCTCTTTCAACAAAATCCATATTTCTTTCCAGGATTGTTGAGTTATAGTTTGAAAAAATAAAGCTGAGCAGATTTAAACATGAAATTGTACTAATAGATCAAGATCACAGCATAAATACTTAAGGCACTTACTCAAATTGTTTTTATGATTCAAATTAACCGACTCCACAGCTTTACAGAGCCTGTCCTCAGAAGATGGTGAAATTGCCTGAAGTGAAACCATCAAGTGAGAAGAAGCAATAATATAAACCAAGTGAAATAGAAATTTTATGATGATATTTGTACCTTTCTTTTTGATAATAGACTTTCAGGACGATGCAGCTTTGAACTACCATCACATTCATCCCAAGAAGTCAATTCATCAGTAGCCACATTGACATGTCTCTTCTTAGCAATGTTTACAGAAGCAAATGATTGCTTCTCATATTCAGGTGGATCATCTGAGCGACAAACCAGACATTCATAAGGATTGGGGCCATGTTCAATAGTAGAGCTGAGTTCTACCTTATCCTCAGAACCAGTTGTAAATTCATCAGTACTGCAGTCATGTTCAATAGTAGAGCTGGGTTCTACCTGATCCTCAGAACCAGTTGTAAATTCATTACTGCTGTCGTGTTCAATAGTAGAACTGGGTTCTACCTGATCCTCGTTACCAGCTGCAAATTCATCATTACTGCAGTCGTGCTCAATAGTAGAGCTGGGTTCTACCTGATCCTCTTTACCAGCTGTAAATTCATCATTACTGCAGTCATGTTCAATAGTAGAGCTACATTCTACCTGATCCTCAGCACCAGTTGTAAATTCATCACTACTGCAGTTATCGAGGATAATATTATCATCTTTCAACTCTACACTGAGGCAGTCAAGGTCTTTATGAGTAGCCACATTAGGTAGTGAGACAGCAGTGTCAGTGTCACCATCGGGTTGATTGTCATGAATATCAGAGTTATGATCTTCAACCAGAGAGATTCCTTGTGGGGAGATGTAATGGAGATCTGGATTGATGATACATTCTTCACTTTCAAATTCTATTGCAGGCATGAATGGAGACTGGTCATTGATAAGTTGATAATTACTTATCACAATATCCATACAAGATGGCCTCACCATTCGTAATGGAATAAAATCAACACGCTCATGCCACTCATCTAATTCATTCTCCAAATCCCATTCATAGATTATCTCTGCTTCTTGGCTTTCTATAATAGAATAGTCATCTGGCTCGCCATAGCAATCAGCTTCAGGAACCTCAGATTTCAGTTCAACAAGGGAAACTGAATCTCCACTAAAGAATGGGATCTCTTGATCATTTTCGATCTCCTCACTAGTGGGCGGGAACTCTTGACAGTCTAGGATCTCTTCACTAGAGGGTGGGAACTCTTGATTGTTTAGGATCTCTTCAGGTTCAGATTTGACGACTAGCATAATCTCTTGGGTATCAGTAGGGCTTGGTTCTTCAAAGCACTTTTTCTTCTTCGCCTTCATATTCTTTGATAGTTTAGATTTCAAGCTACTGAGAGTCTCCAGGAAATCAGAATCATCTAATGCCCTTTGCTCTTCTCTGTAGTCGTCCAGGAATGATGAATCTTCAACTTTCATGTTTATTTTAGAGGAGTCAAGACCTTGTGAGAGTTTTCGTTTCCTTGTTTTGCAACTTGCTTTAATTTGGCTTAGGGTAAAATTGTCAAAGTCGTCAACATCCAAGTTAATGATTCTCTGATCATCATCATCATGATCATTGACATTACATACGGAAGCATCAGGCTTGGTTTTCACAGGGCTTTCCTCAATTTCACCCAAGCATGATCTTTCAGCCATTCCATCATCACTATGAGACAATAAGCCATCATAAATGTCAGTGAGCTTTTTAAATTTAAGTTTTGGTTGTCCACGATCAACATTTGGGACTTTTGTAACTAAACCAGCTTTAATAGCCTGGATGAAATGAAGATGACCACAACACCGTAGCTCCATATGGATGCTCTATTGCTCTACACACAATCACAATCTTCGCAGTGTTCTTCAAATATTCCCCTAAATCTGTCAAGAATTACAAACCACTGGAAACAATAAAAACAAGCATTTAGAACAACGATTTAAGGCAACTCACTAATATTACTTGCAAAATCATGACTGATTTTGGATTTTCAAAATCAATTCTGCAATTATGAGAGAAGAGAATAGTTTTTCCCTTGAAAAAAGTTGATTTAAACTTCGAAAGTGAATCGACTTTATCCCCCAAAAACAAAACTAATTTTTCTAAACACACTTTTATAATGCCATTCCCGAACACAAACAATATCATTTAAACACAAATTTACAAAAATCAAACAGACCCTAAACTATCAGACTTACAGGGGCCAAAGAATTCATATAATTCCAAGAAGAAACAGTGAATATAAATACCTGAAGCACACTTTTCAAAAAATCAATGTTTTCATCTTCCTGTTCGGTAAATATCCAAAGCACCTGTGCAACCTACATCAATTCCAGCATCCAAGCAATATAATTAATGAAAATGCTCTCACCAAAACGTAAATACCTAAACCTAAATCTGTAGCAATCAGGACCACTAACGAAGCAAAAAGGGAATCAAACTCAAATCGAAGCGAAAACACACAGAACAACCAAAACACAAAAAAAAAAAAAAAAAAAAAAAATCACAAAATGTACAAAACACATAGGTATAGATCCAAAATCATACCAACATCGAATTAACACAAATCTTAAAAATTGAACATTAAAGGCCATAGATTTCCAACGGCTAAATTAACCCTAAAAATTGAAGGGATTCATGACTAGCTTCAACATCCTCTCTCCATATCAAGAGTCCACAACAGAAAAATTAAACAACAAAAGAACACAATAGTTGAATTCACTCTTCAAGCATAAACACCGAAAGAAAAAACTCTGTAGAAACTCCTAAAAACCCATAAAATTAACCTTAAAAAGCAGCTAAGGAAGAAAAATACACAACGAAACAATTTTCCAGGCATAAAAGGTCGCATTCGAATAGCTAAAGCAAAACTTAGCGTGAAATCGAAACACATTCGGTTTTTTAGATCTGAAAGAGAAGAAAATGGTTTTGCAAACGGAGATGAGATACCCGAACGCTCACCTGAGGTTGGACGAAATGCTGCGTTTCGGAGATCCGAAGAGAGAGAACAGATCTGAATTAGATCTGAATTAGGGTGAGCTCGCGAATGTGTCTGAGTGAGAGTGAGTGTGTGTAACACTGAAAACTTCTGAATCTTTTATATATAGCATTGGTGAAGAGCGAGCGCGCCAATTGATTTTGGCGGGAGCGTACAATATTTTTTGACATTCGTGGCCGTGGCCATGTTTCAGGTGATGGGCCTAGGCAAGATCGAAACTGGAGTGAAATACCCTCCTCAACTTTGTTTGAAATAAAAATTAAAACAAAATTAATGCTTTTCTTAGGTATATTTTTTAATTAAAAATGAAAACTATAATTATAGAGACGCAGAGCACTTCGGATAAAGCAAGATCCGAAACTTTAGTTAGGATCATCGTTTCATCAGCTCTTCCACTTCTTGAGCTGACCCTGAGTAAAATTTAAGTGTAATATTTTAGTATTATTTTTAATTCAAATTAAAGTTTTATTTTAATAACGGTTATATTAGTATGTAGGTTCATCAACTTTTACTACATTTTTTAATTCGGTGGTTGACCGTGTTTTTTTCTTTCAATTAGTTACCTGAACTTGTATTTATTTTATAATTATGTCCTATAAGACCTAATTAAAAAAATAAATACCAGTTTAGGAACTCAATTCAAAGAAAGAAAAAAGTTTAGAAACCTATTTAAAAATAACAAATAATTTAGATATTTAATTAAAAACCTCTAAATCTCCACAGGTATTTTCACCCTTATAGGTTCTAAAATGATTGAAGAACATAAGAATAATGAGCTTGGGACTTGTATAAGTGAGAATGCTAGCATGTAGAAGTTGATATTTCTTTAATTAGGTCCTAAACTATTTATTATTTTTTTAAGTAGGTTTGTAAACACTTCTTTTAATTGGGTACTTGAAGTTGTATTTATTTTTTAATTAGATTTAATATATACAAGTTTAGGGACCCAATTAAAAAATAAGGTTAAGAGCTTATATAAATTATTAGAAAAATTCAAAGACATGTAGAATAATTAAACCTTTAATAATTTGCGTTATAAAGTCATTGTTAATTATTAAAGTGAATATTTTAATTATATAATTTTGGAATTTGACATCATATATATGTGTGTGTGTTCATAACCAAAATTTGTAGTTTTTGGAATCTGCCTCATGTGTTGATCGAAAATTGTCCATTCGGTAGGCTTGGCGTTGAGTCATGTTCAATTTGTCCATAATTATCTAAAATGAAATTTCAGTAAGTAGAATTGGTGTAGATTAATGGAAAATTGATTGATTTTAGTAATAGTTGAACGAGGATAAGGTCAACCTATGGACTACTTATAGTGTTTGTCGAAATGACAAAAATTGACAATAAACTCTTTACCATGTTTTTCCAAATTATAGAAATAAGTTGCTTACATGGTCTATCTAATTATCTGAATTAATTCATATTTAACTCAATAAATATAAAATAATATTTTTCAAGATTTTTTTGATATTCAAATGGTTTGTGACTGATAAAATTAATTGATGTTATTGCTCCCTTAAAAATAGGAAACGGTTTCTAGTTAGTTTAAAATTTAAAATGTAGATCAATTGATTTTCGAAAGAGGAAAATGTGCCTAGAATATAGGATCTATTACCATAATGTGAATCAGTCCAATATGCAACTTCCAGTTGATACTTTTAGCCTAATTTAAACAAGTGTTAGCAACTTCCATAATTAGCTGAGTGACATCCAAACCATGTTCGAGATAGTTATTAAGTGTGGAAAACGTGATTGAGTGTTAGATGTGAGTTTGTAGCCCATAAGTTGGTCTTGTACTTCAAAATTAAGAACACAATCAATCCAAAACATAAGCATAGTTTATCATGCGCTTATTTTATCAATTTTTATAATTTCCGTCATTTACCACTTTCATTTAAAGTTTTCCTTTACAGTCATTTCCTTTGTGTGTGTGTGGAAATGTAGAAGAGGGATAGATTGTCCACTAAGGAGTAAAAAAATAATAAATACAAGTTTAATCATCTAGAGACTTAGTAACATAGAGTCCTTTTAAAATCGTTTTTCAAATAAACACTTGGTATTAAACAAGTGACAAAGAGTGTTAATAGAATACTCAATAAACCACAAATGAGAAAAGTAGAAAAACTTAATTTATACTAGTTCACTCAACTTGGACTACGTCCATTTCTTCTTTACTCAACAGTAAAGGTTTATACTAATCAAAATTTGATTACCAACAAGTGTTTTGATCTGCCACTCCTGGTTGTACAAGTATTCTTAATACCACTTCTGACACTTTCATAAACTCCCCCTGAATCTAAGAAACTCAAGTATTTTTTAACACTAAGTCACTCCTGACTTTCACAAACAGTAGTTTGAATGAATACAAGTATTCAACAACACTCAAAAAATGAATAAACAATGAAGCTCAATTACAAAATGACTTTGCTTATCAAAGAATAAACAGATGAAAATTTTATATTAGTCATCCAGTGATTTTAGCAGAGTTTTGCTTCCTAAGTTTCTTGTTTTTTGTCAATATTTCTCTGCAAAGATCATTGTCTCAATGTGAAGGAAAAGACTATGTGGCGTGCTCTGATTTGCGAGGAATTGTATGATAGTACAAACAGCCCCAGGTGCTCTTTGTCATTTAGCAAAAGCGACCTTTATAGAATATTCTTATTAGCACCTTTTATTTTGTCCTTTCCTTAAATTCAAATATTAGCATTTAAAAATAAAGAGAGTCAAAATGAATTTGTATAGGATGGAATACGTGTATTTCCCTTTTAAGATTACCATAAACTTTTTGCCAATGTTGTTCATTTCAAATGATGTATGAATTACTTACTGGTTGGACGCGTGGTATAAACAGTAACATAGTGTATAATACTAATTGTCATTGAGAGTGAATGCCTTTTAGTTTAGCGTATTGGTCGTTGGATACATAGTTAACAAAGCAATCCTTCTTGAATGATATAACGTATTGTTATGTCCTTTGAGAAATAGAACCTGCCTACTTGTCAAAAACTCATTAGAATATCATTAATTTATACTTTTTGTTATTCATCAAAATCCAAGGTAGATAAGACGAGTGGTCATCCAGACCTAACCCTAACGACCCTTCCCCTATTCTCAGTTTTGGCTAGTTGCTTTGTGCAATGTGGTTTATAAAATTCTCACATAGATGATTCCTAGGCATTAAAATAATTATGCCTTATGTGGTGGGGCATCTCCAAACAAGCTTCATCAAAGGTAGGACCTATGTGGACAATTATATCATCTTGAAAAAGTTGATTCATTTTTTTGAGGCAAAGGTGAGCAATCTGGGATATATGATTTTGAAGCTTGATTTAAAGAAAGCCTATGATCTGGGTGACCAATGTACCTAACCCGACCCAAAAAGTTTTGGGTTTTTAAAGAGTTTAGGTCAAACCCAAACTAACCCAATTAAACACATTCACATTAGAGTTGTTTATTTTCTACCTATGACACGACCCGATCTGGTCCATTAATGATTGTATTATTAAAATAAGTTAATAATAATTATTATAAATAGAAGGTCACTTAGTAGAGATTTAGACTCTCTCACACTAAGCAATCTCTCTCTCATATTTAGGGTTCAAGGCTTTCTTCACTTAGACTTCATTGCGTCATCGTCAATCTTCGTAGCCTCCATTAGCATCACCCTCACAACCTCTACGATGCGACAACACCATAACTCCTTACATGGTGGTCTCCTCTTCCTTCGTCAGTAATCTTTCCATTATACCGCCCTTGTTCAGTTCTTCTCAAAACGAAAAGGGTTCCCTTCTTTAGTTCTTCTCATGCCATCGTAGTGGTTCTCTTCTTCAATTTTCTTTAGATTCCAATGTGGTTCTCTTTCTCTAACGTCATCGCAGGTACTTCAAACCTCTAGAATGTTCTGAAGTAGTGAAGCTCTTATTTGTCATCCTTTAGAATGTTTGCATTTATCTGGTATTTTTATGATATTGCACAAATTTCATCTCTGGAATGTTTTATTTGGCTTTGGAATTTTAAATTTTTAAATGTCATGACCAAATTGATCCAACCCAACTCAAACCATTCATGTCTGAGTTGGCTTAGGTTGGGGTTGGCAACAAAATTACTAAAATCAGACCCAACCCAACTCGAGAAATTTTTATTGGGCTGTGACAGGTTTTGCCAAACTCAACTTGTGTACACCCCTAGTTTCAAGCGGTCATTTGAAAGAGTGATGATATTTGAACACCTCTTATTTTAAATAGCCTCTCTCTCTCTCTCTCTCTCTCAAAAAGCATTTGGGTGTCTAAATGTCTTTTTCTTTATTTGAGGCCTTTATAATTCCAAACCAAATCCAAAAATAAATTGCAAAACCAATCCCAAAAAAATTACAAAATCAATGAAAACCAATTCTTTTTTATTTTTTTTTGTATAACTAATTCATTTGATTTGAATTTTCGATGATATTTCCAAATCTAAACCAAACCCCACATTATACTAATATCAATTTTACTTAATAGATGTTGGGCATTAGATAGTATTATTGTAAACTTTTAATAGTTATAAATCTCGTTTTTGTTGTTTTATTAATAACAAATATTAAATTAATTTATAACTTTCTTTGCTTTTAGAGATGCATAATTTATTTTTATATGTTAAGAAATACATCAATACTATTAAATAGTGCTAAATATCATGCATAACACAATTTTACTTAAATTTATATGAATGGAGGAAGATAGGTATTAAAAAATATACAACTCATAAAATTTGTTCCATCATCTAAACTAGACTCACTTAGTAAGTAAAACACAATTTATTTTAAAGTTTCAAAACGAGCATATTAATATTATTAAGAAATAATATTAAATAATAGTAAAATAATAATTATTAAATATAGATAAAAAAAAAAGAAATTTAACTTTTAGAACAATATAGTAATTTTAGTTATTAAATGTTTTTCAAAAAAATCAAACTAAACTGAATACTATGTTGGATTCAATTTTTTCTGTTAAAAACCGAATCAAACCATACTACGAATATCATAGCCTTGTTCATCTATCAACTTTTTATTGTAGTCACTAAAAGTTCAAATAGGATTCTCTTGGGCATTACTATTGCCGGTAAAAGTTGTATTCTTTTGCACTTAATAACAAAGTAAATTACAGTAACACTGACCTAGCTTTTATCAAATTACAAATAGCCCCATCCTTTTTAATTTTCCTACCCTAGTCCCCTTTAAGTTTAAAATCATTCTACTGTCAGTCCCTCACATCTTATTCTAACTCCCTACAAAGGATGTAATGTAATGGTTAAAAAACAGAAAGTTCTTGTGTAATGGTTCATACTATGTTAATCTAATATAAACTACCAAAAAATTCCTAAAACACAATATATTTCATTAAATTCACAAAAAGAAAGACAAGCATTAACCATTATAACTAGCTAATGAGCGTGAAACAATTACCATACAAAAGTAGTGTCTATAAACAAAATATTCCACTCCGGCTTAATCCTAATGAAGTCTCCTCCACGACTGGATTTCTGAAAATCGAAGTGTATGACCTGAAATGGTTAAAAAAGAAATTGTCCTTCAATTGTACATAATTCACGGCGCAAGTTAAAAGCTAACTAAGGTTCATGTATAAACCAGTGGTACAAGTTTAATACCATGTGACATGACTAATGAGACCTGATAAACATAAAGATGTAAGATAATTAAGTTGTATTATAAAATCAAATTAAAAAAAATAAAAGATGGTTTAAAGCTTTGAAAGTCTTACTTGTCCATAAGAGCTTCTATTAAGGTTAAGCGTTGGTAACTCCGTATGCATAAATCTACACATAACTTCCCTCATGAAAGATAATTCTAACATCATTTTTTCTTGATTTTGTCTCATCATGGTCAATTCTGCAACTTGCTTTTGATTCAACTCTTTCCTTTCGTTCATTTCTTCATCATGCCTCTCCTTTAACTCCTTCATCTCTTGCTCTAATTTTTGGACCATCTCATTAGACATATTATTATCATCACCGGCGGATCCACTTGTAAATGAAGGTGGGCAGATGCACCCCCTCATTTCAATAAAATTACTAATATTTGTCCTAAAATATTATATTTTACACTTCATAATTTTATATTTTGCACCCTCTAATATTATGTATTTAAAACTTCCTTATCAATTCACATATAAGAGTAAGTAAATGCACCATCTTATTTTAATAAAATGTAAAAAAATATCATATTTTGTACCCCATAATTTTATATTTTGAATATCTTAATTTTATGTATTTGAACCTCTTTATCAGTTCATATGTAAGAGTAAATAAATGCACCCTCTTATTTTAATAAAATACAAATATTTATATTAAAACTTTTATATTTTGTTCCTCTTATCTTCGTGTTTGAATCCAACTATCTCATAATAATGATAATTATCAATTTTTATTTTTTAAATAAATTGTCCCCACTGATCCAGGGTCCTAGATCCGTCACTGATTATCATCCATAGAAATATTTCCCAAAGGAAATTTACTACCCCATAATAGAGAAGGAGTAGGACCAAGTCCTAACCCACGAATATACCCACTTCTTACATATCCCAATATTTGAGATTACACAATTTGTGGTTTTTTCCCTAATTACATTAGTATGTATGGGAAACATCCCAATCTACACTAGTTTTGAGTTATATTTCCAAATTGCACCTTATGAGGTGAGAAGTTGAGGTTCGGGAACCCAACTTCTCACGTAACATTTTTTTATAAGATAATATTATAAAATAAATAAAAAAATTGTATGCTGGTATAGGAAGTCAGGAATTGACAACCTAACTTTCGTATGTTTTTTTAAATAATTATATTTTTAAATATATATTTTAATTTTTTTGAAAAAAGTTTTTAAAAAATATATTGGTTTAATAATTTTTAGTAGTATTAAAATTAATAAATATTAATGTTAAAACAAATAAAAAGACAATGTGATTAAATAATAAATTGATTAAAAACAAATTGGATATATAATTATGATATCTTAGTTATATTATATGATGAAATTAAAACATTAAAACAACAAAAATACTAACAATTAGATAGATAAACATAATAATGAAAACATAATAAAATAACGGAATGTACAAACAATAACAATTAGAGAGACAAACACAACAAACAGAATATTAAAAAACGAAAATAAATAAACGTATTAACAATAACAATTGAAACATGAAAATGAGCAAACTAATCATAATTTGAAAAATATGTTGCAGCAAACATGTCTTCTTCCAGTAGTTGGATCATTGGTTTGTTAAAAATAACTAAAATTTCTATTGGACAAAAACACTTCCAGTAATTGGATTATGCTAATACCTTTAGTACGTCTTCATCGTTTTTCAATTGTATTATTTCATATTCGATTATTTTTTCTGAATATTTTGCATGACCTGACTGTCAGAAGAACAATTGTCTGACCACCTGTGATTCGTGAATTTCATAAGGAGGAACCCCTAGAGGCGCAACTTGCTTGATTATATCCTTGAGTGTTTCAATGTTGTATTTGGAAGGAATTCAAATATTATTGGATTTGTTTCAGTAAAGGAGTAACCCAAAAAATTGTCTTATCATGGTATCTTTTACTTGCTGTTGTAATACAACATTGCATCATAAGTAGTGATGGTGGATCGAAGTAGGTTGAGTATATCATCAAGTGTTCTGCTGATGATACATAATAATTCATTCTATAGGACAAACACACGAGTGTTTTTCATTGCACATTAACATTATGTAAACATCATCATCATTTTTCAATTACAGAGAATGAAAAAAATATATTATTAACCTGCATCTATGGATGGTTGTCAATAATAGATTTCATGCACAAATTGGTCATTGGTTAGTTGAAGGGTATTGTGCATTATACTCTTTAGTGTTTGGAAAGAACACTCAGTAGAAACTCGCATTGGTATTGGAGTGGGACATTGAAAATAAACACCAATTTGTTGTGTATGATTGATCCATTTGGAAAAATGAATACTAATATCAAGTTAGCAATGATTTGAGTGCTTGTTTCTCCCAAGAATGCCATAATATGAAGATTGAATTTTGTTTGTAAAGTTATATTGTGTCAAAATGTGTGGTTGTATTAAGGGAGTTTTGTTTATTTATAGTTGTTTGAATATTTGTCACATTGACGTTATCGAATTATGATAAGGTTAGAATTGTGTATTTGGTAGATGTTTGTATGGTATCTAATGTTGATTGAGACATGTCATTATTCCAATTTTTGTTTTTATCGATATAGTGCATAGTATTGTCATTTTCAAATGTGATGTTACCTTTGTAAGTAGTGCACAGTCCATTATTGATGTCATACTTTGAATTTAAATTGGCAGTTGTCTATATTATGTCGAAGTGTGATTGTATTGATTGAGTTTTGTTTATTTTAGTTGTTTGAATATTTGTCACGTTGATGCTATCGAATTATGATAAGGTTAGAATTTTGTATTTGGTAGAGGTTTGTCTAATATTCAATGTTGATTAAGACATGTCATTATTCCAACTTTTGTTTTTATCGATATAGTGCATATTGTTGTCATTTTCGACTGTTATTTTAGCCTTGTACATAGTGTACCAGTCCATTATTGATATCATACTTTGAATTTAAATTGTCATTTGTCAATTCAATATCAATTTTGTAAATAGACCACTTAAACTTAAACATTGTTTCAAGGGTCGAAAACATTTTATTTTTGTTTTTTTTTGTATTAATTTGAGGTCGTTGTTGATAAAACTGTTAGACGATATATATATTTTTGAATTCTTTGATGTGAAAAGTATAAAAAAATTTAAAGACATATTTTTAATGTATTAGATAAATTTTTTTAAAATTGTCTAACATGATCACTTAAACATTGTTTTAAGGGTTGAAAACATGTTTTTTTTTCTATTAATTTAAGGTCGTTGTTAATGAAACTATCAGACAATATATTTTTTTTTTTGATTCTTTGACATGAAAATTAAGAAAAAAAGATTAAAGGCATATTTTTAATGCATTGGAGAAATTTTTTTAAAATTACCTAACATGACCACTTAAACATTATTTTAAGGGTCAAAAACATTTTTTTTTGTTTTTTTGCCAATAATTTGAGGACGTTGTTGATGAAGCTGTTACACGATATATATTTTTTTTATTCTTTGACGTGAAAACTATGAAACAAAATTTGCAAAGATATTTTTAATGTATTCGACAATTTTTTTAATTGTCTATCATGACCACTTAAACATTGTTTTAAGGATCGAAACATGTTTTTTTTTTGTTTTTTTGTCATTAATTTGAGGGCGTTGTTGATGAAATTGTTACATGATTTTTTTTTTATTCTTTGACATGAAAATTATGAAACAAATTTTGCAGACACATTTTTAATGTATTCGACAATTTTTTTAATTGCTTAACATGACCACTTAAACATTGTTTTAAGGGTTGAAACATGTTTTTTGTTTTGCCGTTAATTTGAGGGCATTATTGATGAAACTGTTACAAGATATATTTTTTTGAATTATTTGACGTGAAAACTATGAAAAAAATTGGAGACATTTTTAATGTATTCGACAATTTTTTTTAAATTGCCTAACATGAGCACTTAAACATTGTTTAAATGTCAAAAACATGTTTTATTTTTGTTATTGTCATTAATTTGAGGACTTTGTTGATGAAATTGTTACATAATATTTTTGTTTGAGTTATTTGACGTGAAAATTATGAAAAAAATAGAAGACATTTTTTAATGTATTGGAGAATTTTTTTTTAAATTTCCTAATATGACCACTTATTTTAAGGATCGAAAACATTTTTTTTTTTTTGCCATTAATTTGAGGGTGTTGTTGATAAAACTATTACACTATATTTTTTTTATTATTTGACGTAAAAATTATGAAAAAAAATTTGAAGACATTTTTAATGTATTGGAGAAATGTTTTTAAATTGCCTAACATGATCACTTAAACATTGTTTTAAGGGTCGAAAACATGTTTATTGTTTTTTTTTTTTGCTATTAATTTGATGTCGTTATTGATGAAACTGTTAGACGATATATTTTTATTTGAATTCTTCGACATGAAAAATATGAGAAAAATTTGAAGACAAATTTTTAATGTATTAGAGAAAGTTTTTTAAAATTGCCTAACATGACTACTTAAACATTGTTTTAAAGGTTGAAAACATAGTTTTGTTATTTTGCTATTAATTTGAGGTAGTTTTTGATGAAACTCTTAGACAATATTTTTTTTTATTCTTTGACGTGAAAACTATGAAAAAAAATGCAGACAAATTTTTAATTTATTCGACAAATTTTATTTTAATTGTCTAACATAACCACTTAAACATTGCATAACATGACATGACCACTTTAACATAATTTTGAAATCTACATCAAAATGGTAGTTAAACAAAGTTGATCCCATTACCACAACAATTTATACTTTAATGTCTAAGACGATGACCAGTCCCACAAGGCGGAGGACGTTGATTACATCACGGATTTCTTCTCTCATGTATTACTGGTTCTCCACCATGATGTTGTTGTTGTTCTATCTCAGGGTTTTCATTTTTGGTTGCTATAGTTGAAGAACTTTGTCCTTGCTCTCCAAACGAATATGGTACATCAAACTGTTACAAAGAAGCTAAATATGATGTCGCAGAATTTGGTGTATTTAAATCGACACCAAATAAATTGGTCATCCATTCATGGCTAGTTGCATTTACTAACTCGCGAGTCTGGCCAAAAGGTTGATGAACAGGTGATGGAGTAGAAAACATTGATTGAGGAGGTGGATCTGGGAATTGTGATTCTTCAACAGTTGTCCCTGCAACGTTATGGTAATTGTTGTGCGTGGATCATTTAGTTGTTGTGCAATCGACTAGAACAAAATAGTGTTTTGCCTATACCATTCCATATACTCCGGTGTGTGTCAATGGCCCTTCAATCGGTTGTCTAGTTAAAACATTATTTCGTTTGTTTTTCCAGAAATTAATCTATCCCGCATGATATTCCTTACAGTCACTATAATGATTACCTTGCATGTCAATCTGGTGAAGTCGATCTAGATTCATAGGATCAACAGGGATATCTTGATGTAAACCAAATTGTAGCTTGACTTCAGAATATCACTTTCTATTGCACGAGATTGGGATATAATTGAGGGATTTTATACCCTAAGTATAAATAGAGACTTAGAAGACTAAAAAGAGCCAGTCCACACTGGAGAAGAAGAGAGGAAAGCAAAGAAAGAGCTTTGGGAGATTAAAAGAAGCTAGGCCAAGAGAGTGGGAATCAAGATTGAAGGGTTTTGCTGCTTCTTCTTTAGCTCTAGACAACCCTTTGTTGATGATGACAGGATATGTCTCATCTTCCCCCAAGAACACATTAGAGTTTCAGGTAGTTCTTTCAGCTCTATTTTTGGTGCTCCAATTGTTATATCAGTCTCTTTCTTTTCCAACACCTCCATCACTACCTCAAGCTCTTTCAGTGAAGTATCTTTGTCTCGGGCTTCCATCTCCTCTGCAAGCTCTTGGTCAATGGATTTCTCTGTATGCACTATTGTGTCCAATACATCAATTCTAAAACAATCATTCTTGTTAACTGGGTTTTTCATAACATCAAAACATGAAAAGTTATTGACTCATCATACATTCTGAGCTTTAACTTTCCTTGCTCTACATCAATTATAGCTCGAGCCATAGCCAAAAATGGCCTACCCAAGATAAGGGGTATTTCAGTCTCCTCCATATCCAAGACTATAAAATCAACAGGGAAGATAAACCTGTCTACCTTAAACAAGAATGTCCTCAATGACTCCACTTGGCTTCCTTAATGATCGATCAACAAGTTGAAGAGATACCATAGTAGGCTTTAATTCAAAAATTTCCAGAGATTTGCATACTGATGAAGGCATTAGATTGATGCTTGCTCCAAGATCACATAATGCCCTTCCGACATTGATGTTACCTATTGCAATTGGGATGCTGAAACTTCCTGGATCTCGAAGCTTGGGTGGAAACTTCTTTTGGATTATGGCACTGCACTCTTCAATAAGTACAACGGTCTCACATTCTTGCAACTTATGTTTTCTAGACAACAAATCTTTCATAAACTTAGCATAATGAGGCATGTTAGCTAAAGTTTCAACAAAACGTATATTAATTTGCAACTTTTTAACATATCTAAAAACTTGGCATACTGTTTCTTTTAAGCCTGTTGCTTGAGCTTCATTGGATATGGTGGTTTCTCAAAGCGAGAGAAATCCATTACCTTCTTAGGAGCTGCAGCAGGTTGTTCTTTTTTTTTTCTTCCTTACTTAGAGGTACTTCTACTACTTCTTCTTGCTCAACAATTATAGTGGTTTTCTCTCCAGCCTTTTTCTGTACTTCTTTAGACTTCTCTTGAGGTGTGATCACAGTACCACTCCTTGTTGTGATTGCTTTAACATGCTCCCATGGATTCACTATAGTGTCACTAGGAAACTGCCCTTGAGGCCTTATTTATGAATGCATTTGTGGCTTGAATGTGCTCATTAGTGGTCTTTGATGATTGCAAATGGCTTTCTCCAATTCGGATGGTTCCTTAGGCAAAATAGGTGGAAGTTGCAAATAATTATTAGACATTTGCAAGTGGACAAGTAGAGATTTCCAACAGAGAGCTGAAGAGAATCTTGGAGAAAATAGTGGGAAATTCTAGGAAAGACTGAGAACTGTAGCTTGATGGTAGACTCTGAACATATAGGACAGCCTTCAAGACTACGGTAGGTATGTCACCATTCCAACTGGTGTATGGTAAGTCTTGTCATCTTCCTATTGAATTAGAGCATAAAGCCATGTGGGCTACTAAGTTTCTAAGTTTTGAACTATCTAAAGCTAGTAATAAAAGGCTATTGCAATTAAATGAGCTTGATGAGTTTAGGTTAACAACTTACGAAAATGCTAAGATTTATAAGGAAAAGACCAAAAGATGGCATGATAAGAAGATTCACCCAAAAGAATTTGAACCAGGACAACAGATATTACTGTATAACTCTCGACTAAGGTTATTTCCAGGTAAGCTCAAATCTCGTTGGTCTGATCCATTTGTTGTGAAAAAAGGTGTTTCCATATGAGACTGTTGAGATATCTCCTCTAGATACCGAAAGACCTTTTAAGGTCAATGGTTGTAGATTAAAATTATATTATGGAGGACAAGTGGAGAGGGACACAGTCTCTATCCCATTGATTTCACCTGAAGTTTGAAGGGTCCGCTTCAGACCCGTGACGTTAAACAACGCTAATTGAAAGACAATCCAAGAATTTTAAGTTTTATCTTTCATGTTCTTTTATGTTAGTTACCTTATTTAAATTCTTTACCTTAGTTATTTTATTTTAGATTATTTTGTTTTATTTTATGTTGTTTTGTTTTTTTAATTTTCTTTCCTTTTAGTTTATTTAAATCCTTGTATTTTATTTAATTATTATAAGTAGTAATTAGTTTAATATTAAGGTGTTGAAAAGAAAAACCAATTCTGTCATCTCACGCCACTAGCGTGGGAATTGGCGCTACTCGTGCCACATAACCAAGTGTCCATAAAACTATCTGCCATCTCACGCGATAGTGTGAGAGTTGGCGCTGATAGCGTGGGCTAGGAATGCTTTGTGAAGACTGGCGCGATCAGCCTGGGTAGTTAAGTTTTGAATTTTAAAATTCAAAATCAAACCTGTAACCTAAAACTGCCCAAACACTTCTCTCAGCAGCCACAAAACCCTTCCATATCATTGCTTTATGTTTTAGAATCTCATAACAATTGGGAGTTGATTTTCTTCTATTAACCACCATTAACTTCATTCTTCTATAAATTTATGGCATTTCCAACTCCATAACTCCATTCATCTTCATTCTTCCCTCTCACAAATCAATCTAGACCTACATTCACTAAATATTCGTCCATTCTCTATATCTTTTGGAAGAAACATTCATTGTTCCATTCACAATTACATTGTTCAATGGTTGGTGATAAGGTGAGTCTCATGCTTCTTATTATTGTTATTCTATAAACTATGGAGATTAGAATATGGGGTATATTGTTTTAGGTTGTGTTATGAGTATGCTGTTAGGTTTTGGATATTGAAGGATGTAGATGTAGGTCAAGAATGTAGGTTGGCGCTAAGGCTGACGCTAGTAGCGCCAACTGGAATATTGAGCTATTTATATGGTGTAGCCAGCGCGAGTGGCGCGAGGATTGGCGCCAGCTGCATATCATCATTTTTGAAGTTTTGTGGATTTGTTGCTTATACCATGGTTATTAATGAACACAAAAATTTAGTTCTTCATGATTTAAAATGTTGGAATTTGCAATTAAACCATGATGTCTGATTTTAATCTGGGAGTTCGGTTATCATATTTGTTCTAGGCATTAAATTTGAAATGTCATTGAGAAATAGATGCATTGTTTTCTATAAGAATGATTGTATTGATGTTGCTTTATAATATTTGTTCTTGTTGTAAGGATTTTGTTTCATAAGCATATGTATATGAATTTTTGAATTGACTGGAATTGGAGAATTAAATTGGCAATATTGAACAAATTAATTCCTTAAGAATGATTGTGGAAGGATCATATTTTTGTGCTTGTCTTCTAAATAAGAAATTGTATACAAAGCTTCTAGTGTATTTCTAAATTGAATAATAATAGTAGAAGCAAATTATTAGAGGATATAGTCTTATTCAATCTGGGATTTGTTGATGGTATAGATTGAAACAATTTTTGGTATTAATTTTTGAATTTATAATAATTAGACAAGTTGTATTAGAAAATTTTCTGAGTTTCAGGGCAAACAAGTGGAAAAGACTAAGAAGGGCACTGCTACATTTGGTAGTAAAAGACCTAGAACTTCTTATTTTGATGAACATAGATTTCGTTAGCTGGAGAACCAACAAAGGTTTGAAAACTGGTATTTGTCGAAGAAAATCATACCAGAAAAGAAGATTGCATGGGAGTCTTTGCTTGAAGATTCACCAATTCTGGAGGTGATCAACATGAGGCAATGGCAAAAGTTGGTTAGTTTTCCTGAACCAAGTTCTAGTGCTATTCTAAAGGAATTCTTAGCCAATGTGGACAAAGAGACTGTTGAGGAGAAGAAGGTGAGTTGGGTGAGAGGGGTCAAGGTCCCTTTTGATTATAAGACTATTGAAAGCTTCTCAGAAACATCTCAAAGGAGTAGTTCACGCTGTGACTTTGCCATAAAATTCAACAAGATGCAGCCCATCACCAGCAAGAATTTGTACAGAGATTATATGCCTCAGTTAGCTGATCAAATTCGACAAGGGATTACTGGTATGTACACAGCTTGTAAGACCAAGGCTGAATTACCCTTTGTTCAAGAGAAGCTGAGAAAGCATGATTTGATAGGTAAAGCTGAATTTTGGCATCAGTTTAACAATCATACTGTTATTCCTTCGACTAATCTTTCAAATGTGAATGTGGAGAGGGTTATCCTTCTGTATGTTTTGATGAGGGACGAAAACCTCAACATTGCTAGGGTCTTGTCTGAAAGGATCCTCCATATGATTCGAGATGGTAATAGCAAGTCTTGGCTTGCTCACTCATCCCTTATTTCTCATCTGTGCATGCGAGCGGGTGTAAAGATACCACTGGAGGAGCCTATGGATGTAAAAATTGCTTCCCTCATGACTCATAAGACATATTTAGATGTGGTAGAAAGTGCTTACCAGGAGCAGATCATATGAGGTTCTAAGTTATCACATGAGGAAAGTGCTGCTACGAGTCCTCGACAAGCACCACGTGCTAATCTCGAGGAAAACCAACCAGAATTTCACGCACCACCCACACAGGCAGCTTCTTCCACACTGAGAGCACCCCGCCATGAGTTCCTTTACAAAGACTCTCCCAGTTATCTATAGATGCAGGCACAGTTGGACCAACTAGTCATTCAGAGCGATATCCGGACCATCCAGGGAGCTTATCAGACTAGGATGATGGAGGACATATCCCGACACATGACCATTGATTACACTTCTTACCAGCGACAGTATCCACCAGTTCTAACTGCCTATCATCCACCATCTGCTTATCATCATTTGTCACTAGTTGCAACAGCCGCTACTCCTCCAGAGCTTCCAATGCCATTTGAGCCAGCAGTAGAGCACCTTGCCACACCCACAACTGCTGATGACAACACTATGAAGGAGGAAGAGTGATGATTACAGCTTAGACCATCATTATTATTATCTATTTTTATTTCATTTTTTACTTTTCAGTTGTTTTTATTATTATGTTATTTTGTTGCATTCTGAGCAATTTAAATTCTGCTATGTTTATGATATATTTGGTTTGGTTTATGTTCACATTAATGTTTCGCCTATGAGTGTGATTCCTCAAATAATGCACACATGTGGGAATATTTGTTAGCAAAAAGTTCTTTTAGTTTATTGTTGGGCACAATAATTTTCTAAATCTGGGAATTATGGGACACATGCACGTTATTTGAAGAATCACATTGATGCATTTTGATTCACATTGATTTGTATTCAGAGGAATAAAGGATGTTTAACAGAAATTGATTAGTGTTTAATTGTTAGGTTTAAATTTGATTTTAATGTTTAAATTTTAGTAGTATATATTAGATACATATCCAAAAACATGTCTCAGATTTAGATTTTGCCAAATTAATAGTAAATTTGATTGAATTTTTAAGAAACATGTGTGATATGAATTATGGCATGGCGTTATATAAAGCATGATTAGAGATTATGATTGTTTTGGTGTCTAAATTACATATTGGAATGGAAATAATGCTTAATATGAAAATATTTTGTAACTTTCTATATATATATATATATATGTTATGTTTTTATTTATTTCGCAGCCATTAACTTAAACTCACGATGTTTTAGTAAAAAGTAATGGCTGGAAGAAACAACCGTGCCATAGCTGATGCATTACAAGCCTTAGCACAAGCACTGAGGAATCAACCTAGAAGCGGGGGTACAGAATATCAAGTATTGGAGAATTTTCAAAGAAACCACCCGCCTACATTCAAAGGAAAGTATGATCCCGACGATGCCCAGTTATGGCTGAAGGAGATAGAGAAAATCTTAAGTGATGGAATGTCCTGCTACCAAAAAGGTACTCTTTGCTACTTATATGTTAGCAGAAGAAGCGGAATTTTGGTGGGAAAACACTTGCTTACGTTTAGAAGCTGAAAACCAAGAGGTAACTTGGGAAATTTTCAAAGAAGTCTTTTTAGAAAAATATTTTCCGGAAGTTATGAGAAATAAAAAGGAAATGGAATTTTTAAAACTAAAACAAGGAAGTATGACCGTGGCAGAATATGCAGTTAAATTTGAAGAGTTAGTAAGATATTTTTCCTCATTATCAGGGTATAGAAGTAGAAAGCTCAAAATGTCTTAAGTTCTTGAATGGATTGAGACCTGAGATTAAACAAGCTATAAACTACCAAGGTGTGCGTCAATTTCCTCAATTAGTAAACATGTGTAGAATTTATGATGAAGATTCTCGGGCTAGGACATCTCATTACAATAATATTGGACTTATTAGAAAAAAAAATGAGGAATCGTCAAAACCAAGGAAAACCTTATCATAACAAGGATCGTCTGTATACCCCCAATCCTAGAAACCCCGTTAATAAAGCTTCTTCATCCTTTCCTGCAATATGTTTCAAGTGTGGAAAACTTGGACATTTTGCTTCCACATGTAAAAATCCAGGTCCCCTGTGTTATATATGCAACCAAAGAGGGCATATGTCAAGAAATTGTCCTCTAAATAGCAAAAAGAAGGAAGAAGGGAGTCAAAGTTTTCCTTCAGAGAAACCAAAAGCTACAGGAAGAGTATTTACTTTTAGTGGGGCTGAGACTTTTAAATCTGAAGATTTGATCCAAGGTAAGTGTTTCATAAGTAAAATTCCTTTAAGTGTATTATTTGACTCAGGAGCTACTCATTCTTTCATATCATATACATGTGTTCATAATCTAAAACTTTTTGTGTCTCCTTTAAATCTTAATTTGATAGTAACCACTCCTACTAGTGAATCAGTTGTCACATCTGAAATTTGTCTGAATTGTCAAATAGAAATTGATGATAAAACATTTTCTGTTAATTTGATCTGTTTACCTTTGCAACAAATTGATGTTATAGTTGGTACGGATTGGTTATCATCCAATCATGTCTTGTTAAATTGCTTTGATAAAACCATAGCTTTTGTAAGTCCTCAAGTGAGTAAGGATGTACAGATTGTTTCTCCTAGCAAAGTCTTTAGGACAATTAAAAAGAATGATGCTCAGATATACATGATCATATCTCACTCTGAATCTAAAACTAAATATGATGAAAAAGATTTGTCTGTAGTAAAATAATTTCCTGAAGTGTTCCAAGAGGTAAATCGTCTACCTCCTGAAAGGGAAGTTGAATTTTCTATAGATTTGATTCCTGGAAAAGGACCCATTTCTATAGCACCCTATAGAATATCTCATGTAGAATTAGCTGAGGTGAAAAAACAAATAAAAGAATTTTTGAGTAAGCAATTTGTGAGACCAAGTGTATCGCCTTGGGGAGCTCCGGTATTATTAGTAAAGAAGAAAGATGGTTCCATAAGAATGTGTATGGATTATCGTTAGCTAAATAAAGTGACAATTAAGAATAAATATCGTTTGCCTAGGATAGATGACCTTATGGATCAATTGGTGGGAGCCTGTGTTTTTAGTAAGATTGATCTTAGATCAGGATATTATCAAATCTGAGTGAAAGCTGAAGATATTCCCAAAACTGCTTTTAGTACCCGTTATGATCATTACGAGTATCTAGTTATGCCTTTTGGTGTGACCAATGCCTCGGCTGTATTTATGGATTATATGAATAGAATTTTTCATCCTTATCTTGACAAATTTGTGGTGGTATTCATTGATGATATTTTAGTATATTCTAAAACTAGAGAAGAACATGCTGAACATTTGAGGATTGTTTTGCAAACTTTAAAAGATCGACAACTTTATGCTAAGATATCTAAGTGTGACTTTTGGTTAGAAAAAGTAAATTTCTTAGGTCATGAAATATCTAAAGGTGGGATTTCAGCGGATCCGTCTAAAGTAAAAGTTGTACTTGAATGGGAACGACCTAAGTCAGTTACAGAAATAAGAAGTTTCTTAGGATTAGCAGGGTATTACAGAAGATTCATTAAGGATTTTTCTAAAATAGCTTTACCTTTGACCACATTGATTAGGAAAGGTCAAGTCTTTGTATGGAATACACAGTATGAGGAAAGTTTTCAAACTCTCAAGAATAAGTTGACTACAACACCTGTGTTAGTCTTACCAGATTTAGAAAAACCTATTGTATTGTATTGTGATGCATCTAAAATGAGTTTAGGAGGAGTTTTAATGCAGGATGGAAAGGTGGTGGCCTATGCATCTAGGCAATTGAAAATCCATGAGAGAAATTACCCTACTCATGATTTAGAATTAGCAGTTGTGGTGTTTGTGTTGAAAATTTGGAGATATTATCTGTATGGCTCTCATTTTGAGATTTTTAGTGATCATAAGAGTTTGAAATATTTGTTCAATCAAACGGAATTAAATATGAGACAACGGAGATGGATAGAATTTTTAAAAGACTATGACTTTGAACTTAATTATCATCCTGGAAAAGCCAATGTGGTGGCAGATACTTTAAGTAGGAAATCTTTGATGATATCTGCACTAATGATTAGGGAAATGGATCTGTTAAAACAATTTTGGGATCTTAGATTATTGTGTGAAACTACGCCTGTAAGCATAAAGTTAGGAGCTTTGCAAGTTTCTAATGAGTTTTTGAAGAAAATAGAAAGTAAACAAAGATTTGATCATTTCTTAAGAGCCATATTGGAAAATATATCCAATGAAGGGAATAATAAATTTGAAATAGGACCGGATGGTATATTGAGATTACAAGGGAGAATTTGTGTGCCTAATGAACCTGAACTTAAGAGAATAATTTTAGAAGAAGGACACAAAAGTAAGATGAGTATTCATCCAAAAGCCACTAAAATGTATCAAGATCTAAAAATTTTATTCTGGTGACCAAAGATGAAAAAGGAAATAAGTGAATATGTATATTCTTGTTTAATTTGTCAGAAATCCAAGATAGAACATCAGAAACCTTCTGGTATGTTACAGTCTCTAGAGATACCTCAATAGAAATGAAATAGCATATCCATGAACTTTTTTACCGCTTTACCTAAGAGTTCTAAAGGTTTTGATTCCATATGGGTTATAGTAGATCGGCTAACTAAATCTGCTTATTTTATCCCCATTAACATTAGGTATTCTTTAGAAAAACTAACAAGTTTGTACATAAGTGAGATTGTGAAATTGTATGAAATTCCTTCTAGTATTGTATTTGATAGAGATCCTAGATTTATATCCAGATTTTGAAAAAGTTTACATAGGGCTCTGGGAATCAAGTTAAAATTAAGTTCAGCTTACCATCCACAAACGGATGGACAAACTGAACGAACCATTCAATCTTTAGAAGACTTGTTGAGAGCTTGAGTTTTAGAACACAAGGGAAACTGGGAAGATTTTCTACCTTTGATAGAGTTTACCTACAACAATAGTTTTCATTCCTCTATTAGTATGGCACCATATGAGGCTTTGTATGGTAGAAAGTGCAGAACTCCTCTGTGTTGGACGGAATAAGGAGAAAACTTAATAATAGATCCAGAAATTATACAACAAACTACAGACAAGGTTAGGTTGATTCAGGAAAAGATGAAAGCCGCTCAAAGCAGGCAAAAGAGCTATCACGATCAGAGGAGAAAAGATTTAGAATTTGTTGTGGGAGATCATGTATTCTTGAGAGTAAATCCTTGGACTGGAGTTGGGAGAGCTCTGAAATCCCGAAAGCTCACACCACATTTTGTTGGACCTTTCCAGATTATTAAAAGAGTCGGACTAAATCCTTGGACTGGAGTTGGGAGAGCTCTGAAATCCCGAAAGCTCACACCACGTTTTGTTGGACCTTTCCAGATTATTAAAAGAGTCGGACTTGTAGCTTACCAAATTGCCTTACCCCCAAAACTTTCAAATCTTCATGATGTTTTTCAGTATCTCAATTACGTAAGTATATTCATTATCCTTCACATGTGATTGAGTTAGATGATGTACCAATAAAGGATAATTTAACTTATGAAACATTACCGATGAGAATTGAGGATAGAAGGATCAAAGCTCTAGAGGAAAAGAAATTCTTTTAGTGAAAGTGATCTGGGGAAACAGTGCAAATGGTGATGCTACTTGGGAACTGGAAAGTGATATGCAGAAGAGTTATTCGACCCTTTTTGAATCAAGTAAATTTCAAGGACGAAATTTTTTGTAGAAGGGGAGAATTGTAATACTCTGATATTTCAATAACTGTAAAATATATGTTGTATGAATTATTCTTGTATAATCATTGATGTGAATGTTAGGCTTGATTGATTTATATTTAAATTATTTGTATGAAATAGTAATTAGAGATATTACTAAAATGGTTTAAAAGAAATGATCATACTACCCTTATTTTAAAGCAAAAATTACAGAAATGTCCTTAAGGTGAAAATTACACAAATACCCTTAGATAATTTGGAAATTATCATAATACCCTTGATACTAAAATTGTCTGAGACACCCTTAGAAATTTTGTGAAAACCTGATGAAATTACAGAATACTCTTAGATGACAGATTATCAAAATACTTTGTGACAGAAAATCCTAGAATATAATTTCTATGAATTTTATAAGGTAATAATTTTGAAACTTTATTCAGAAGAATTCAAGCATCAGAAAAATATGGAAAAAAAATTATAAATAAGATTTATGGAATTTTTTCTTAATTGTAGAATGTATAGACTTATTTAATAAAATGGTTTAGTAATTTTGATTATCAGAAGTAGTGTGGACCAATCAGAATTAAGATAAAAGCAGTCTTATATGTAAAGTCTATGTAGCATTCTATATAGACTGCTTATGAACAATTTATACTGTAATTGAAGAGTTCAAAGTGAGCTTTACTTCCTACTAGAAAATGACGTGTATAAAGTAAAAATGAAACTAGATTATTTTTCTTCATTTAAAAGATAATATGATATATAAGAATGAAAGGAAGATAAAAATCTTCCTTGGCTAGAGCTAGTCCACATGAAAAGTAAGAAGAATGGAGAAGTTTCATAATCTTGAACAAGTGTAAGGACACTTGGAAAGGAAATCATTATGGCTTAGAAGATTTTTTCTATAAAGTAAAAGAATAATAATGAACTTAGTTAGAATCTAATGGAATAAGAAGAAACTAAGTTAGGATAGAATTAAATGAAGGTAATTAGTTAGGAAGGACAAATATATTCTTGAATATTAAATTATTTTCCAATTACTGTATAAAGGAAAAAGGAGAACTTAAGTGGAAGTCATTTTCCAAGACTTCCTCCCTATATAAACTATCCCACGTGAATCTCTCTTCACATCCCTTTCATTTCATTTTCTTCATCTCCTTTTCAAAGCCTAAATCAAGTAGGAAAAGACTCCACCATCTTGAAAAAATCACGTGTAAGCTAGCAACTCTAAAAAGAGAAAGACAAGCTTATTAAGAGATTATAAGGTATTATAGGGAAGCTTTATAATAAAGATAGTTTAGATGTTGTTTATGATAAAGATAGTTTAAGTGTTGTTTGTGTTTAAATAAGTGCTTGAACTTAAGTTATAGTTATATGATTGAGTGCTTGAATGAAGTTTCATGTGTTGTTGAGTGTTTCTATACATGAGTGATATGTTGTGTACTTGAATAACAAACTGAGTTCTTTACTTGATTTATGAATAAAATTATGAGACAGTGATTGAAAACTGATATTGAAAATAAAATGAATGAGTTATGTATAAGTCTCATGTGTCTCATAAGAATTGCCTCAAAATGGAGGTGTATATAAGATTTGCCTCAAAATGGAGGTGTGCGTCAGAGCGGAGGTGTGTCAGATAATTACAAGGACTGAGTCTGTGCGTTCAGACAAGAGAAGTCTGAGCTGGGAGTGACTCTTGTGGTGAGGAATCACACCACCCATGATGATCACATGAAGTGTGGGTGAGAACCTGTGCAACATTGGGAGACCCTGACTGGTCGGTCAGTTCTTGACCACTGAGATGGGGCTATCTTGACAGTTGGTACCAAATAATAAGAGTTCAAGAAAATTATGCATCATGATAAGAGTCTAAGAGAATCATGCATCTTTAAGAATGTTGTTATGAATATCTGCATATTGAATATATTTTGTTGCTTAAATTGTATTTATCATAAACTTACCCTGTATTTTGTGTATGTGATTGACACCTGCTATGACCTCAATTTTATTTGGACGAGCAGATGAACAATAAGAAAAAATTTGGCAAGCTGCTTTTTGACGAAGGACTTTGTTGAAGATGTCTAGTTTAAGATGTTTTGTCGTGATAAATATTTTAGTTATTTGTTCTATGTAATAGAATCTATATCAGTTTGTATTTTATTTTACAGTATATCCTAGTTATAAATGTTAACCAGACATGGAAATCTTTTGAATATCAGTTAATAGTAACTTTGGTTCAATATTTTTAAGCGAATTGGCAAAGAATTTTCATTAAAAATTAATAATAATAAGATGGTAAGTTCGAGGCGTTTCATAAAGGGTTAAAGGATTAAAGTTATTAAGGAATTAGTCTTTAACTAGTATTCATGTAAAGATGCATTCTCTGAACAATTAGTATAATTGAAGGTAGTACTCAATCTAATTAGATAGGGTAGGATCAAAACGGTGTGTGTGTCTTGACTATAATTCTTTCTCATATTTCCCCTAAATCCAAATAACTTTGTGTTCTAAAGTCTTATTGATTCTTAACTTTTAGTTGTTATTTCTTTTTAATTCAAGATACAAAACTCATTTTAATCAACGTTTATTAATCCAATTTAAAGATATTAGTTGTGATAACATTAGTACCTCAATCTTCATGAAAACGATATTCTACTTATCATTTTATTACTTGGAACGAACGATACACTTATCGAGTTCGCAACACATAATCAACAGTATACAGTTATCAATTACAGATTATAGTGTTACGCCTATGGTTACTGCACTTTGGCATTGTTGTCCTCTATACCAATTTCATGGATGTGTTGCGTATATGACAATTCAAATTATTGACGAAGAAGGTGTTTTGTGCATGTTCTATACATTTGCAAAAATGACGAGTGTAATATGTATGGAACTTAGAGTTGATGTTCCAAACTCACCATCACCTATACAAGTTAATAAGTTGGGTGGAGATGGAGCGAAAACTAGACAATTTCCTAAAATTAGAATGAATAATTTCATGTATTTTGTTTTTGTATTGCTTTTATCTATTTGTTAGTCTTTAAAACGTATTTGTCATTATTTCATACTTTTTAGTTGTTATTTTCAAATTACTTTAACATGATCCTGAATGCACTGTTCACTCACATGCACTGGCAACCACATCAATGCAGAATTTAGAATCCGCGTGGGCTTCGTAATCGATGCAGAATAGTGCGATCCACAGTCTATGACGCAACGGACAACTTGTTGCATGTGATCTACGCAATTGCACATTGTTCACTCTCATGCACTAGCAACCGCATCAACGCAGAATTCAGTAATCCGCATGGCCTCTGTGATCGATGCGAAATAGTACGATCTATAATCTATGACGCAACGGGCAACCTATTGCTTATGATCTGCGTAACTGCTCATTATTCACTCACATTGATGAGTCACTATTTGTCACTATTTACTCATCTTTCTGTACTCATTTTAATCCCTAACTTGTGCTTAATTGTTTATATTTTGCACTATTTCTCATTTAGGATTTAATTGGACCGATAATTCAGATTTTAACTAATTTGAATTTTCTAAGTTTAATTATTCCTATTTTTATTTTCAGGGCAATTTAATAATTGAATGGGCTTGGAATTAAATTGTGGACTTAAAGATTGGAGTGCGTCGTCAGCATTATTTTTCCGCAACAGCACGTTATTTTCGTTTTATTTTCGCTTTAGTAAATTTTGGGCCAGAATTGTTGAAAATGCCCATTTTCGTTTTTAGGTTTTTAACTATTATAAATAGGGAACTGTGCCCATGCACTAAG
>PYAF01000365.1:8870-53544 GCA_007407185.1 Glycine tomentella
TTTGTGGTTGTAAATCTGTTATTTGATTTCTGTAAAGATTGGCTTATTGTAAATGGGTTTCTTGCATGATGACTAGAGATAGTGTTTCTCTAGGGGTTGCTGAGTAGTGTTCTCAGTGGGGTTGGTCTCTAAGAATCTAATAGTGTTTTAGATTTCTGAACTTTATCTAGGGTTGATAAAGAGAGGCTTGTAATATCTTCTAAGAACATTAATTTGCAATAGTGGAACTCCATTCTAGTGTTGAGTGGAAGAACTGGATGTAGCTTCATAGTGTTTGAAGTAAACCAATATAAAAATTGTGGCTAATCTTTATTCTAATCTCTTCATCTCTTAATTGCTTTGGTTGTAAATCAAATTATTTGCACAGAAAGATTTGAGTTGTCTATTGATTTTCTTGACAGAGGAATTTGATTGAATATAAGATTCTTGGTTTCAAAACAATTTTTTAAAGTGATAAAGATCATGTGGAAACTCTGATTGAAAATTTTTAATTACCAAGGTTCAACCAATTCACCCCCCTCTTGGTTGTATTGAAGTATTCCTATTGTAACATGCCGGGCGCTGACGAGGGCGGGGAGTGATCGTCGGTGTAGTGAGGCACGGACAAGGAGCGGCTCCTGGCAGGCTTCCAGTGGGAGGGGCACATGAATGAATCGAAACACACCCGAACGAGAAGGATCCAGAGGCTATGCAGGTATGGGACTATACAGTTGAGGATAACTTAAAAGGATTTAATAGGTACTACCTATACCAACAAGATGCATCTACTTTTTGGTAGCCCATAATATAAGAACTCCACAGTTAAGCGTGCTTGACTTGGAGCAATCTTGGGATGGGTGACCTCCTGGGAAGTTTCTCAGGAAGTGTGTGAGTGAGGAAAAAGCACACTGAAAAGTCTTGTGTTGGTATATAGGGACAGTCGTTGATCCTGCAAGTGGCTCAGCGTTACACCTATCATTTTCAGAACAAATTGAAGACATAATTTTTTTTGGTCAGCAAAATAAATATTATGTATATATGAAGTGAAAGAGTACAAGTTGTACAGATGAAACCAAAGAAAAGGCCCATCAGCTACCATGACAGAACCTTCGCAACCTAAGGACATGCTCACATCCAAGCCAAAAACATAAAAACACAGACGCTAAGGCCCTCCTGCATAGATAAAACCTTATCTGATATGGCTAGACCAGTGGTAGAAAGGAGTACTAAATCCTTTCTCTAAGTTAACTAGCTAGGACCAACACAAGCAAAGACAAAGGAAGGAAAAGCAGGAGAATTGCTTCAAAGGATGAGATAGAAGAAGAGTGCTTGCATTATTCTAGATGACATTTGGAGGGAGGTTGATTTGGTAGAAGTGGGAATTCCTTTTGGTGATGAACACAATGGCTTCAAAGATAGAAATGAAATAGCAGATAGATGCAGTGAGTAATCAGTCAGTGAATCAAGCCCAGATTGAGTAGTGGCATAAGCTAGCAGAGCATCAGTAGAGTTCAAATTAAACCCATTCTATGCAACACTGCACTTTCACAGCTACCTAGCTATGGTAGGAGCAGTAAAGTGTGTCATAATTGCTAGCCAATTAAGACTTGGTCGACACAAACACAAATACAACCACTGCTTGTGTGAAAAAAAATGTAACAGAAAACAAAGTACTAACTAGTGTGTCATTGCACTTGCACATGGCAGCTCTACATTGAGTGCATACACAGAAGCAGTGAGGAAGCTAGAATGTTAGATATTGGAACTAATAGCAGAGGGCTTAGGGGTCCCGGACACTTGGGTATTCAGCACGACGTGGGTGGCCTCCAAATTTCCCTTCAAGATGGGGTGTGGATCCCAGTTACCCTTGACCCCTCTAAATCTAATGATGTGTTCTTAAATATTTCAATATAAAACCAATTGCAGAAAAAGGGGAAAAAATTGAAACTGATTTTCCCCTTTTGATAGTTATTGTGGCAAAGGGTTTGAGAGAAAAAAACATGTCATTGCTTGGAGGGATGCCCTAATTCAACTGGAGAGACTTGATGCAGGTCTATTGTGTGCGAAAGTCTTCCCTACTCTGCAGTTGAGTTTTAATTTCTTAGGGGATGATCAGAAGTCACTATTGTTATTCATTAGTTCATTTGGCCTCAGTTACATCCATATTGGAGAATTATGTTCATGTTGTTGGAGGTTGGGCTTTTATGAGTGCATGAACACTTTGGCAAAGGCAAGAAACAGACATTAGGAAAAAAACCCAAAACCCTGTCAATTAGGAAAAAAACCCAAAACCCTTAACCTAGAACATATCACATACTCAGTAATGTAAACCCAAAACCCTCTGATTGAAACCCCTAACCAAAACCCCACAACGTAGACAGTGGATGCAGAAAAATTTGAAACCAAAATAACCCTATTTCCTAGCATATCAACGAATAAGAGTTCCAGGATATACGTACCTGTATGTGACTTCAATGGACAACGTGAGTTCAACATGTTTTAGAGCACGCCGTCGACGACACATAGAGAAAGGGACGTGATGACGCCGAAAGTCCACCTTGCGTGAGTCACTACAATGGAGAACACGAGTACCACACTGGTAAGGGAAACGAAAATGTGATCATGACAGCTAGGGTTGTGGTGTGAAGAGCTTCGCCGGCCGTAGTTAACTTAGACGTCATCACTAACGGAGACCCCGCCACAGCAGGCGGGTTGCTTCCTCTGTTATCGTCGGGGAGCTCTTGGTGAGTGAGAGAGTGAGGCTGTTGATTTGAGGGGGAGCTACTTGAAGATTACTTAAAGAATGAAGCAATGTGAAGACTTGGAAGTAGTTTTGGTTTTCAACATGTTTGAAGGCTTGAAGATGAAGTTTGTGATTAAATGTAAAAGGAATGAAAGCATTATGATGATCCAAGCCCTTACATGCATATCATTCATACTCATTTTAAGCATTACATCATAAAGGCTTTAAGTATTTACTTTGAAACTTAAAAAGAAGCTAAGTATTTTGGAAAAATAGTATGAAGCTGGTTTAATCGATTAATACACTTAGAGAATCGATTATATTGTTCTTCAAGCTTTCTGGAAAATTATTAAGAACAATTTAATCGATTACATCATAGGATTAATCGATTATTTCAAACTCAGTATACATATGATTTGACTAAGTGTCTGGTTTAATCGATTACCATTGAATTGTAATCGATTACATGTTTGTTAAGAAAAAGTGGTCACTCTGCCTTAATCGATTATCACTCATTGTAATCGATTATTTAGCTCATTACATATTTTGCACTCACTCTGCATTAATCGATTACGATTGGTTGTAATCGATTATATTACTTAAACATGATTTTTGTTTTGTCTGGCTTAATCGATTACCAATTATTGTAATCGATTATTCAATACAAATTGATTGTAGAGGGCCTCTGGAGTAATCGATTTCGCGTCAGGTTAATCGATTATATGACCCGTTGCATGAACCCAGAACTTACTATGAACGGTTTAATCGATTACGGGAGTGTATGTAATCGATTACAAATGCTAAACAATCGATTACATGAGCATTTTTAATCGATTATTTCTGTTACAAAAATTAGTATAAATAGAACCCATGCCTTTTTGATTTGAGAGACTTGAGATTTCGATTACTGAGCGTTCCAAAAGCATTCTAAGCATTCACAAAGGCATTCTTCTAGGTTCTTAGGCTCTTGCTTCCATTGATTCATATATGGGTCATTAAGGTTTTAGTGAAGCAAGGCAATCTTTCACAAAGGTTAAGGAAAAGTTGTTCTGCATAATTGTTTCTGCATTCAACCTGGTATTTCCATTCCTATGCATCTCATTCTTGGATCATCAGGTGAATTATTTCCTTACTCTTTGTGGGTGTAAAGTTTTCTGTTGAATCTTTGTTATGTTATTCTATTGTAAGTGGGTTTTTCTTGCAAGGGTGGAGATAATGTTTCTCCAATGACAGCTGAGTAGTGTGCTCAGTGTGGGTGTGGCTTCTAAAGGTCTAATAGGGTTTTAGATCTCTGAACCTTATCTAGGGTTGATAATGAGAAGTTTGTAATTGCTTGTAAGAATATTATTTACAATAGTGGAACTCTACTTTAGTGTTGAGTAGAAGAAAACTGGATGTAACCTCATAGTGTTTGAGGTGAACCAGTATAAATCTTGTGTGTTCATTGATATTCTGTATGTTTGATTAGTTTCTTTGTGAATTCTGTTTTACATCTTGTTTCTTGAAGCATTACAAGTGTTGGATTGATCTTGGATAAAGAATCTTGATTGTATTTGTGATAAAGATCCAAAGGGAAAAGAAACTCTGATTTTGAAACTAATTTTAATTACCCAAAAAGTTTTAAGTTACCAAGGCCAACCAATTCACCCCCCCTCTTGGTTAAGTGTGAAGTGTTTCCATATTTTACAGAGGCTGGAGGTCGAAAACGAAGAAAGATAGGGCACAAATGCGTCTAGCATTTTCAAAACGCGAGGATAATGGTTAAAGACCAAAACGGTGTCATTTTGGTAAATTTTGAAATTGAGAATATCCACAAACTACAACGGTTGTCCCAAAACCGATGTAGGACAACAATTTCAACTGCGGTTTGTACATACCCGGCGTTGATATGTTGCTTTTAATTACGGAAATGCCACTGCACCATCTACTACGACGGTCTTCTGGGAACCGACGTCAAACAACTGTAGTAAAAAGCATATTATGTAGTAGTGTATGCGAGTCAATTTAGATTGAGTTTGACCAAACCCATAACACAATCCAATCACATTTGAATGGATTAGTTTGGGTTGATTTTCCAAAAAAAAAAAAAAAACAAATTATAACCCAAATCAAACCAACCTATTTGTAAATGGTTTGGGCCAACAGATCAAAATATTTAAATTTGTCTTCCATTTTTTAAAATGCAGTGTTAAATTTTTTATTCAATGAAATATCAAATACATTACCTATAGCTGACCAATGACTTGCAACATTTTTAAAGAGTATGTTAGGTCTTAAACTTGAAATCTTCTCGTGATTAGCACGACGCTTTAACCAACTAAGCTAATAGACCAATTATATTAAAAAATAATTAATGTCGCTATATAAAATATTATTAGATCAAAATTAATTGTTACAAAATTTATTATGTAAACTTATTTGTTTATTAAATACACATTAGAAATTTTAGTGTTATATATAGCGGCATCAATTATTTTTTAATATAATTGGTCTATTAGCTCAGTTGGCTAAAGTGTCATACTAATAAAGTGAAGGTCGCAGTTACAATACATATTGGCAATCCGTTTGGACCTGACGGATTGTCAATCCGTATTGGCTATACATAAAGGTATTTTTGGTTTTTCCCTTTCACTGCTGAGTATATGAAGAAATATGCTGAGTGCAGGAAGAAAATCCTTATTTTGAACCCTTTGCCAAGGCCCAAGTGACAGACCCTCCAAAATTCTCTCTCTTTTTATTGTTTATTATTTTTTGATTTAAGCTTTTAAATTAAAAACTTTTATTTTCTTTATAAGAGACCCATTTGTATTAGCTTACTTCTCCTTAATCTTTTCCAACTCAGTGCAGAGCAACAAACTAGTTTTCTCTTAGACATGTTGGGCTTTCCATCCCCCAATTTTACATTTCCTTCTACTTGATTTCTACATTGTGTTGTGCATTTGGGATTGGTCAATCGTTTCTTTCCTTCTCCATCTCAACTCATATAGGCTACGGTGATATTCCAGGAGTGTGTTGTGTGTGTATAGCCCAGTAGCCATACATCTTGGTGAGTTGGTGATTACTTTTATTATCCTGAATATTTTAGAGTGAGTGGCACCAGAATCACTACTAGAAAATAGGATTTTAACATTGGTTGTTTATGACTTTTAACATCGATTTTTAACCGATGTTAAAACCACTGACGTTGAAAGTATCAATGTTAACATCAATTTTCAAAAATCAATGTTACCATACACAACAATATATTGATTTTTAAAAAAACCAATGTCGTATAATATAAAATAAACCCAAAAAATGTAAAATATGTAAAAAAAAAATAAATATTGATTTTTAGAAAAACTGATGTTGTGGTACACTTGACAACATCAATTTTTTGAAAAACAGATATAGAAAAGAAACTTTTTACATCGATTCAACATAAAATAGATGTAGAAAATGAATTTTCTACATTGCTTCGTCCAAAACTGATGTTGAATAATACTTACAACATCGATTTTAGACAAAATCGATGTAGAAAGTTCATTTTCTAAATCATTTATTACATAACTGATGTAGAATGTCCTTTTTAAAAACAATGAGTTATTCTCTTTATTTTCCTTTTAGTTATTTTAAAAGACACATTAAAAGCTTAAACAAAAAATTTAATGAACTTCTATTGTTTATACTCTCAAACATCTAACAGTGAGAACTAAGAAGAATGTAAAAAACTTTGTATAAATTAATGTAAATTAAATATTTAAATAAATAACTAAATTAAACAAAGTGAAATGATGGATATTGTTAGTAAATTTTTAATTATACATTTCAAACTCAATAACTAAATTGATAAGATTTATTTTTAAAATTTATGCATCACTTCACTAAATTTAGTTTCCATCATGTTCTGCAAGAGAAACACATATTGGATACAAATTATTATATGGATGTCACCTCACAAATTGGAAGGAAAATGAAGGAGAAAAGTTGGTTTTTTATACAAATATAAAAATATATATATATATATATATATATATATATTGCATTTAATTACTTAAGACATTGTAGTGGTATCATTTTACAAAGATAAAATTATTATATCATTTTACATACATTTTTTTACTTTTGTTTTCTATACAACAATTGATAACTAGAAAAATAAATGTTTTTTCTTTTCATTTCTCCTACTAAATAATTTAACAAAACATCTCCGTACTCTTAAATTTTTATATTTTTTTTCCTTTCACTTTTTCACCTAAGTACCTTATCATGTGCTTTTCAACAAATTTCTCGACTACAATTTTCTAAAGTTTCTCTCTCTCAAAATATGCTCTATTATGATTTGTTAGAACTCTTACAATTTTACAACTTTATAGGGTTAAAGAATAAAAAAAGTGAAACAAATAATTCATGTTCCAAGGATTGCTAAAAACTAATGTTGTAACAGTGTACCTGGACTATGTATTCCATTGTTGGTTACATTTATCAATTGTAAAACTCGAGCTGAAAGTTCAGCGTCAGGCACTTCCTTGGATTCCACACTGCATAAAAAAGTCACAAGAAAATAAGACTACAAACAAATTGATACTTGATAAGCTATGAACACTGCTTAGAACTTCTTTGATGATCCACATCATTCTAATTGAAAAAGGCAACAGCTAAAAAGGTTTTTACCTACAACCAGTACATTGTTTTATCTTAAGAATTTCAACAATGATATGAACAATCCAAGCATGTTTATCTTCAATCAGTGAGGTCACGTTATCAAGAACACGTAATCTATCTCTTTCATATTCAGTCATTACAAATGGTTAAACATCAATTAATAACACATTTCTCTCAACAATAAAGTACAAAAGGATAACTGGATGCATTCGGGGAAAGCTATAACCACACTGTGTATATTTGTAGGACTGGCTCCATTATGTTTATTATAAATAAACTACTACTTTCATACTGCCACTACTACACAGGCGGCCTTTAACGACGGTTGTTTGAGGCCTTCAACGACGGTTCACGAACCGTCTTCGAATCTTGCATAGTAGAAAATTTTCGTTTTCAACGACGGTTATGGAACCGTTTTTGTTTCTACATTTTTAAGACGGTTATTTTGTACAACCGTCTTAGTTTGAAATTAATTTTTTTAAAAAAAAATTGAAACCATACATTCAACGACGGTTGTTTCTGACAATCGTCTTAGAAAGTATGATACGAAGACGGTTATTGGTCACAACCATCTTTGTATGTGGCGTTTCTTTCCACAAAAGTTTCAAAGACAGTTTTTTCACCCAACCGTCTTTGAAAGTGAGATACGAAGACGGTTTTTGCGAACAACCGTCTTTGAAAGTGAGATACGAAGACAGTTTTTTTCGAACAACCGTCTTTGAAAGTAAGATACGAAGACGGTGCTATGTAACAACCGTCTTTGAAAGCTGGATACGAAGACGGTTTTATGTAACAACCGTCTTTAAAAGCTGGATACGAAGACGATTTTATGTAACAACAGTCTTTGAAAGCTGGATACGAAGACGAATTTTAGGAACAAACGTCTTTGAAAGTTGGATACGAAGATAGTTTTATGTAACAATCGTTTTTGAAAGCTGGATACGAAGACGATTTTATGCAACAACCGTCTTTGAAAGCTGGATACGAAGACGGTTTTATGTAACAACCTGTCTTTGAAACTTACATTCGAAGACGGTTCTTCTATAATCGTCGTTGAATGACTGCTTTTTTTTAACTATATAATTCAGTTATTTGATAAATTATGGCTATAAATTTAATTTATTAATTAAAAATTATATTCAATAATATAAGTTTTACATAAAAGACAAATACAAGTAAAATGGCCAGCAACAAACATATTTTGCCAAGTTATTTTGTATATATATATATATAGTAATTCAAAAAATGTATGTCGAAATGTGAAAATACAATACACAATTAATTTTTACAATACCATTATTCAACCTTAATCCTGTATGGTCCCAAAATGAGCCCATGAAAGGAAAAAACAAAGGCTTTCATTTCCTCATTAATCCTACTCCTTCTTTGCACACATCAAAGACAGCCTGATCACACACAGATTGCACATTCCCATCGTCGTCAATAACCACCAATGCAATAGATGTCTCCTGAAATCACAAATGAACAAACAGGAGTAACATAACATGTCATCCTCCTAATAATAGTTCATACCAAAAACAAATAAAAATTGGTCCCTGAATCAATACAATCTTTCTATTTGAGACTGTAAGGCTAACTTAAACTTCTCAAAATGGAGTTACATCCATTAAAATATTTTATACCAACTGATAGGGTGATTTTAGTTAAATTTTTGTCTATCATTCTTAGCTGGTTTGACCTCTTTTGGAATTTTATTTTTCCATTCTAATTCAGTTTTTGGCCTAGGAAAGTAAGTGGACTTAATTGCTAATTGTATCGTATTTTTGGATTTTTGCTCACTTAATGTATCTGACTTGTACAGGGCCTATAAAGTGCTACTAATCTCCGAATGGAGTGTTCTAGGAGTCCTTGGAAAGATAACAAAAAGATATACAAGTTTGCTAGAAATAGCTCAAGGCCAATTCTATCATTTTGAGGGTCATTTTGAGCTTCGAAGTTAGCACCTCTGCACTTGTAATTTTGGGCTGCGAATTTGATTTTCATGGTTGTAAATAGTAAATAATTAGATTGTTAGGTTTGTTTATGGCCCATTATATTTTCAGAACTTAGTCACTAATATATTAGTGACTTTAGTGAAAACTTGGACAACACACTTTACAATTCAATAAACAAGTTTTATCTTTCTTTTCTTTAGTTTTGAGAATCAAAAGCTTATTCTTCATTTTCTCTCATTTGTTCTTCATTGTTCTTCATCTTCTTCATTTCCATTTTGCTATTCTTATATTTCTCTGCACTCATTTCATGGGGCTTTCCTTGGTGATCATCATGGAAGGTTAAATCATTAATCAATCCAAGGATCTAATTCAAGCAAGAGAAGAATTTGAGTTCTGGTTCGGTATTTCGAATTCTACTTGAATATTCACCTTCTTCTTCAATTTTTATTATGTTTTCATGATTATGGATGCATTTAGGATTGAAAGTGAATTAGGATTATGGATTCATGTCTTAATTTCAAATGATAATCACAAGATCAATTGAATGATATTTCAGTTAGGGTTGTGGTTTCAATTAATTTAGGAGTAGAATCGATTGAAATGCTTCTATTGACATTGAATGGATGTTCATATTAGAATCAACTTATGGGAACGATGGTGATTCAAATAGCTTGGGTTGGTGAATTGGATTGATGCTTTCTAATCTGTTTTACTTTACTCCTTGATAATCTTGTTAATTTCTGCATTGTTCTTTAATTTTAGTTTGTCTTCTTGCATGTTTTACTTTACACACACCAATTGTTCTACAAAAGTCCCCCTTATTATTACCAATGATTTGAATCTAGAATCATATTGATCGTGTAACATCCTAAAAAATTATATTCAATAGTTTTAATTAATTTATGGAAATGTGATGATATTAGAATACAAATATAAAACGAGTATATCACTCTTTCCTTGAAGTAGAAATTACTAGAAAACCCTTAAGATGAAAATTACAAAAATGCCCTTGGACATTTTTTTTTGAAAATGACCAAAATATCCCTAGGTTGAATGGCATAATTACCAAAATGCCCCTAGGCCAAAAATGCTCAAATAACTTAAAAAATTTTGTAGAAACTTGATGAAATTATAGAATACACTTAGTTGACTAAGTATCAACATATTTTATGACGCAAAACTCTAGAATAAAATTTCTACAAATTTTAGAAGATGACAACTTTGAGGTTGTATTCAAGAAAACTCAATCATCAGAAAAATATGGAAAAATGGTACATAAAATCTATAGAACTTTCTCTTAATTATAGGATGAATAGACCTATTTAATTATATGGTTTAGTAATTTTGATGGTCAGAAGAAGTATAGACCAAATCAAAAATAAGATAAAAATGTAGTCTATAATGAAAGGTTTATGTATTGCCCTGTATAAGACTACTTGAGATTAATTTAAACTATCATTGGGATAAATTATTAGGAACATCTAGAATTCTAATATTCAAAATTTTCTTTAGATAAAAGAATTCAAATTAAATTGGATTTCTTTTTAAGAAAATACCATATTGAAACTAGATTTTTATTCATCATAAAAAATGACCAGATGTAGCATGAAAGGAAGAAAAATTTGTATTCCTTCCCTTTGAGCTTGTCATTCACATGGAGAAGCATGGAGAATGAGGAATAAGCTTCTAGAATTTAGCCACTTGGAAGATAAGTCATAGGATGAAAACAAGTGGCAAGACACTTGTATGGCATGGATGCAAGGTAACATAAAAATCAAGCCAAGATTTCTCTACACTCTTCCATCTTGTACGTGGACAGCTCTAGATATTATTTCAACAATCCCAACGGTCAAAAGTTACATAGGTAAGATAGTAGTGTACCTTTAAAATTTCAAAGAGATCCAACGGTTAACAAATCCAGAATTAGAATTTTACTAAAATAGGTTTTGTGATAAAAAGTGGAAGGACACTTGTATGGCATAAATGCAAAAGAAAGCAAAAAAATCTTATCTTGTTGCCTAGGTGTCCACGTGAATGATGAAGAAGAAAGGGGAAGCTTCATGAATTTGCCACATAGAGGGACACTTGGAAGGAAAAGAAGGAAAGGCTTCATAAATTGGACAAGTGTAAGAAAGTAATCATGGCTTAGAAGATGTTTCCTAGAAAAGTAATGGAATCATAATGACTTTGGTTAGAATGGAATGAAATGGAAAGAAACTTAGTTACAATAAGAGTAACTAGCTAATAAGGGTAGAAGTGTCCATAGCATTTTCCAACTACTATATAAAGGGGTGAAGGTTTTGAATGAAAGTCATTCTCAAAAACACCATTTCTACCATACTTTCACTTGAGAAACACCCTCCTTCCATCTCTTTCATTTCACTTCCATCCTTTCCTTTCCAAAACATCAAATTCTAGACAAGACTTTCATTCTTTCAAGACCTTTAGGTGAAGCCAAGTACTTGGAGGAATTGGAAGCAAACTTGTTTGAGGTAGGTGAAAGTTAGTTTCATTTATCATTTGATTCTTGAGATAATTCGTATGGTTGTAAGTTGAATTTTAGACTGTTTTGAAATTTCCATATCTTCCTCTATACTTAACCAAACGAGATGTTTGACCACTCATTTTAAAGCTTAGGATGTCCTCTATGTTGTCCTAAAATATGGGACCAAAATAAGTAGTGAATCATGCCCATAAATTATTTTAGCTCAAGCTGTCCGAAACTGTCCACACCCAAAACAGCTTCTGCCATCCGTTTTAAAAAATTTATTTCTCTCTCATTTCTTATTCAAATTAGGTGTATAATATATGTAATTAAATATCTAGATGTCAGATATAACATATAAAAATTTCAGCTAAAACTAGATTGTTTACGGCTTGAAATCGTGAAAACACTAGGAGATGTTAGTGTAGAATTTTGATACTATTGGCATATTTGAAGTTCTATTTGTAAATTATTATATCTAGAGTTTTATAACTTCAATTGAGGCATGTGATACCTTTTTAGAAATCTTAGTAAGTTTAGTTTAACATACTAAATGATAGGGATTTGATGACTATTAGATGAGTATAGATTATATGAAGAACTGAATCATATGTAGTGAGAAATCTTGTTGTTATAATGTTCTTTGTTATGATTTTCTTTTATGATGATGAAATCTTGATGCTTTGTGGCATAATTGTATGAAATGAGTTAAGTATCTTTGCATGTCATTGAGCATGTCATGTGCATTAAGAAAGATAAAAAGATAAGACCTGAAGGGTGATACGGTTAAGCCGAGCACGACCCTAATGGTGCCCAAAGGGTGATACGGTTAAGCCTAGCACGACCTTGAGGGAAAGATTAAAGAAAGATAATACCTGAAGGGTGATACAATTAAGCTGAGCACGACCCTGATGGTACCCAACGGGTGATACGGTTAAGCCTAGCACGACCCTGCGGGAAAGACATATTGACCCAAGGGTGATACAGTTAAGCTGAGCACGACCCTATAGGACCCCAAAGGGTGATACAGTTAAGCTGAGCACGACCCTGCGGGAGCAACCTAAGTCTAGTAATGAGCTCATTGTCTAGTTTAGGGTATTAAAGAGTAAAATAATAAAGGTAAGCTATACATTGACATGATTGAAAATGATGCTTGCATTATTGATGAAGTATGAGATTATTTTTATGTGTTTGTGAATAAAATGAATCTACTTCGGGTTATATGTTTATAAAATTAAAAATCAACTATAATTGTTCACATGTTTTCTTAATAAACGAAGTAGCTGGAATGATGACGATGACACTGTATGATAAGCAAATTTTCACCTACTGGGAATTCTTTGGAATTCTCACTGTTTTAGTATGTTCCCGTGTCATTCCAGACAGGTAAATCGAAAAGAGAAGCTCCAGAGTGAGGACAAGTTGGAAGATTTCTTTTAATGTTGTGGACTTGTAGCATTTTGTTATATGCTTTGTAATATATAGACTTTACTACTATTGTAGGGAATATTATTTACAAGTTATTACTAAGTTGTAATTTATTAAAGAGACCAAAAAGTCTCTACAGGCTCAATATAAGCATAATTTTCTAATATTGAGATAAGATTTTCTTAAGCAATTTTTGGTTAAAAATTTTACGTTAAAAAAGTTAACATCTTCTAGTTACGTATTATGATCTAGGCATAATATAGTAATTGGAAGGATGTTACAGATCATGTCTCTGAGTCGACCTAGGTTAGCTCTGTGCTGCAGAATTAGCTTAGTAAAATTGTTTTTGATGCGTCTCGACAAAGCAATATCACCAACTTGAAAGTTACACAGCAAACCTATGGTTATCAAGCAAAAACCAAAAGCACCATAGGGCCATTGCAATTAGTACACAAACTTTTATTATATTTTGATGAAAACTGATATACAGTGTTCAATATTCTATTTTACTAATTTATCAATTGATGTTCTATCATAATGCTCCTTACATAATGCCTATTTACCCAATCTCATTTCCTTAACACCTTAAAGCATTTGTGCATTGACAAAGAAAAAAGTAATTTATCATTAAAAATATAACTCCCTATCATCCTATCACTCTGATTAACCTTAAATTTTTCACACAACAAAAAACCCAATTGTTATAACCCATAGGCTACCCATATATGTACAAATTCTTTATATTCTATTCACCAACATTGCATGCAAATATTGTTTAGATGATTGTGGCAATAAAGAGGAATACACTAAACCACACATCAAGGCACTGAACCCAAAGTCATAACATAAATTGTATATGCATAATTTAAGGTACGTCAAACATTTGAAAATGATCCTTCATTCCTCAAAATATGCAATACTCTTACAATTTGAAGTACTTCCTTGTCTTAAAAAAAAATCCTTAATTTCTCTAATATTCTTTGCTCCTAGTAAACTAAAGTCTATAAAATTTCATTAAAAGATGATTAGGACTTATGGACAAATATTCTTCACTATTTTGACATGCCCTGCTCTATGAAAATTTTAAATCTATAACGAGACTTGTAAGATTGGGATAGGCCAACAATATATTAAGTGTACAGAACTACTATTTAGAATGATATAGTAGCAACAAATTTTCAACCATCATTGCATATCGTTTGTGAAGGTGGCAGATTGGTTGTCCCTTCAAGATCAGTTGTGTTGTCCACTGAACGAGTGGGATAGTTCACAATTTTCTCTCCAAGTTGGCAGGGTACAAGTGCACTGAGCATGATTTTATAGAAATGTTCAGTTAAAGAAAATAAACATTGGTGGATTATTGCTTGATGAGGACAAAGACAAATTTTTTTATATAGAACACAAAATAACTGCATGAATATTTTTGTTTATAAATCTTCCAAACAAAATTTAAAATAAATTAGAAGTAATCAAGCACGATAGGAACAAGTCTTATCCATTGAATTTAAGAATAAAAGCCAACCCAGAATAACCAACAATGGGAAGGTAGAATCTTACTTCTGTCCAGGTAATGGTTCAATTTTGAAATACCTGGCCACAAAGCATAAGGATGCTTGTCAGATAATAGCTGAACTACAAAAATGGAACTATTATAACCAAAAGTCACAATGCACAGTCCTTAACTATATTGATACAACAAGATTGCAACCACATCATTTTTAGTGCACCATAGGTCATATATCAAGAAATAGAACATACATGGGGGCAAAACGTAAAACTAACTGAAGATTTCAGTCAACATTGAAAAACCAATAACTTAAAAAATTTAAAATCATACTTTTCAAGGTTAGATACACATAATAGACACAAGAACAAAAGAGAAGCAAAGGAGTCCTACTCATGCTCCAAAGCTTGTGCTGCTGTTAAATGCTTACGAGGATCATATCTGCACATAAATACACAATCCGCTATTAATGTGCCTTCATTGTAAAGCTTAAGATTTTGGGATAGATAGTCTATAACATACTATTAGAGCCTTTATGATCAAGTGGTCTAAAGTTCAATCATTGCTGCATCCATTCTTATTAGTCAAAAAGTTGAAACTAAGTATAAGGTAGGTGGACTTGTGCATGAACCACACTTCAAATGCAAAGGACTTGTTTGGGAAGTGTTAAATATGAAAATACTCGTGACTTTTCTCTAAACTTAAGCTTTGGGGATGGTTGGTTTATCCTATCATTTTAAAAGCAAAAGGAGAAGAAAAAAAAAAGGGAGATGTCTAAGACATATCTAGGGTAGTAGAATGGGTAACTAGAGATATGGCTTAAATAGAGCTTATAAAAGTTTGAGCATTCGTCACCATACAAGTCAGGTTTGTAAGGTTCAGTTAGGTCCTTAATCCAAATTCTAAGACATATCTAGGGTAGTAGAATGGGTATTTGAATTCATTCTCAATATCAACAAATTCCTAGAATTTGGGTGTCAAATAGATTTATGGTTCACATGGTGAATAATTTACACTAAAAGCATCTGCATCACAACATTTCACAATTGGGATGATTACCATGTAGATTATTCCACAGGTTGACTACTATAGCGACAAGAAAAATAAACCATTCAAATAACATACAAAGCAGGAAGAGATACGCTGAGGTTGAAACTGAAAAACTAGAGATCATGACCATCAAAGCAACAAAACGTTAGCAAAATAGCAAGGGTAATAGGTGATAATGATATAGTTACAAGTAACAAAACCTTAGGCCCATATTTTACATATCAATGCCTGGGCAAGGAAAGGAAATGTTGTAACCCATTTATCCACACCATCACTATTTAGGTGGGAGTGTCAATACAAACCACAAGTATATAAAAGTGATAGTATGACTCAGATGGAGAAAAAATCCTCTAAAATAGATGAAAAAAAGCCAACATATGAAAAGAAGGAATCAATCATGCATCATGGCAGCCAAGTCTCTCTCCGTATGAAAAATAGAAACTCCCTGGAAATAGCCATGAGTACTCAAGAGAAGCCAGAAGAACAACCCATATGTCAACGAGGGTAAACAAGTGTTACATTTATACAATTTTTCTCATAAATATATTAAAGTGAGGAAACAAGTAAGTGTTAATCCCTTACTTTGCAAAATGTCACTCACTTAAAAATTTTATGGGGCAAAGCAATAGATTCAAATAAAGTGAAAAGGCACAGAGTCAAACCCCCTACTTCCTAAATTCCCACACGCAAGTGGCACACACACACAATCAATTCTCCCCTTCCCTCCACGCACAGAAGTCAAATTAATCAGTACTGAGTAGAGATTGGGAAGATGCAAGTGGTGGTAGTCTGGTAGGTGAACGATGGGTACAAAGAGAATCATGAGAGAGGAAACCAAAGGCAAGGGTAGAGAGAAATCATGCAAGTGAAAGAGGAATCATGAGGCTGAGAGAGGAAATGAGGAATCACAAGAGTGAGAGAGCTAGAGGGGTACCTGATTTTTCGGATTTGGGAGAGGAAGCACAGAGGCTGAGACACACTTTAGATTCGTGAGAGAAGAGGCACAGAGGTTGAAGTTGTCCAAAAAATTGGATTTGAATTTTTCACTTAAATCTGTATAAAAATAAAATGGGTTTCAGATTTATAGATGGATATAAAATAAGGATATGGTAAAAAAATATGATCCATTAAAAATAAATCAAATGAACTGGACCAGATCAGCTATTGTATTACATTTGGATATTAGATTTTTTTGCCCACCCCTACCAACCAATATTTACCTCTAGCCCTTGATATTGTACAACATAACCTCGCTATATTAGGAAAGAATATGCAACGAAACACTAGAACACCATTTTAATGCAAAATTTTTATTAAGATGTGCACTGTTACGTAAAGCCATTGCAACAGCATAAGGATCCCTTGTAGCTATTTCACAAACAATTTCCAGTGCATGCCTCACAAACAATTTCCAAAGACAGACATAGAGAAATGCTTACACCATAGCCATGGAAACTGCTGATTTTGGATCAAATCCATAAATGAGGATTAGCATTCGGCAAAACATAAATATATTCTTAGGATTTAGGTGCCCATAGATTATTTTACTTAACTAATTACAAGCAAGCATGCAAGAAACCAAATTAGCCCTCTCAAAAAAAAAAAAAAGTTTCTCAGTTAGACATTCTTAATTTTTTTTTTTCTGTTCCCTTCTTTAGATGTGTATTTAACACATTAATACTCTTACAACTAGTAGTTTTGTTTAAAACTATTTCAGACTATCCTTCGTTTATCTTCATTTCTATACTTGATACTAATTAAAAAAAAATTGTGTACTTGATTTTCTTAATCATTTACTTTTTGATTTACCTTAGTTATCTCTAATTCTAAATTAAATATCAATAATTATTTTAAAGAATTTGTCAATATATTGTTTTAAAAAATTAACTATGAAAGATTATCCACGAGACTGTATATGAAATTTAAAATATTTATTAGAAAATATTAAAGTATAATTAAGTACTTTAAGGATTAGTGTCTTACTCGACTGAAGATACATTAGACACTAGAAAAAAACTTATTCCCCAAGTTTAATTATTTATTGTAAATTCAAAATATATTTTATATATTTTAAACTATTAATTATTATAAATTTTGATCATAATTTTTTTTTATCTTTATATATATATATATATATTAAAGTACTTATAAAAAAATGTGTGTTAAAATATCTTATTTAAATCTTATTAATTATCTGGTAATGTAACAATTAATTTTTTCCTCCTATATGGTAATGTAACATTTTTGTGCTCCTTTAATTATGTTTTTAGTTCCTAAAATTTTAGGTAAATTTGGTTTTGGTGCCCCGAATATAAAAAAGATCATTTAATTCTTTAAGTTTTTAAAAATATTTTTAATCCCTAAAACATTAAATTTGAGGGATTAAAATGTTTTTTTTTTTTGAATTTGAGGGGCAAAACTAAATTCACTTCAAATTAAGCAACTAAATATACAGTTAAATTAATAATAAATAGACAGATGTTAATATAATGGATCTTTTTAGGACATTGATTAATGAATTAAAAGAATTTTTTATTGGGATACACAAAATTTTCATATTTCTTTTTTAAAATTCTCTTATGATTTGTATAATATATTTTTTAAATTCTTTAAATAATATTTTGAGAATTCGGCTGTCAGCAAAAGACTATAATAAATAAATAAGCCCTTGCTCACCGAAAGCATCCAACTCTAGGTGCTATAACACCCACCCATCAAAAGCAACATTTCCATCCTAGCTATGAGCTATCCTATATATCCTACAATAAAAATCAATTTGAAACTAATAATAAGTATTGCACGTCAATATAGCTGTTTAGCATTAACACCATGCGCCACCAATAAATAACATGCTGTCCACGTGTTGTTTTCATCATAAATCGTGTTCATCATTCTTCTTGCCAAAATCTGAAAATTTAACGTGTGGGCTTGATGTGGCCTTAGTGGATTTTAAATTCTGTGACGCCGGAGTAGAGTTAGGCTTTGCTTAAAGGATAGACCTGCAAAACAAAGGAAAAATACTCCGATGCTCAAGTCAGAATATTAAATTTATAAGGATGACCAAGTGTGGACTCGGCCTAATATATGGAGAATAAGGAACTTGAGTAATGCATTCAAGTGTATGTGAGAGAGAGAGCGAGGTATTCTGTGAGAATACCGAATGAGAATGAGATGGTGAATGTGTGTTAAGTGTGTATGGAATGTGGAGTCAAAGGTGTGTAGAGAAAACCTGGAGGGTTGTATTTTTAACAGCGTGGAGTGGGCCTTGGACCATTGCTTATAGATAATTTGTTGAGAAGATAATAATAACAGATAATAGTAGGCAGTTATCTTAATTTGAATAGGAGATAATGTGTATCTTGTAGATATATTGTTACTTGTAAATAAGTAACAATTAGTAGATAACTTGTTGAGATATGATAAGATAAGGTGGTTACACCTATTTGAATATCCTTGCATATAGATAGGCAGTTAATGAGGAGAAAGAATATTGCTGATGTCCGTGCTCCTGTAGAGGGTCGACGTCCGTGCTCCTGTAGCGGTATTGACAAGGAACCCGGACATTGTGTCCGAGCTGGCACCTGGAGGCTGAATAGGCGCCTATTAATGAGACAATGCTGACATTGAGGGTGGCCACGTGTATATTGACATTTATGAAGTGGCCACGTGTCATTCTACTATTTTGTACTGTACATAGGCCCCCCAGCCTCTGAGCCAATTTATGGGCGAAAGAGGGTGAAAGAGCATAAAAGCAATATGTCCAGTGTCATAGTAAAATTGTCAGCCCCCGAGGGTGGATATGAAGTGTCGAGGTTGATGTCTTCAAAGGTCGAACAAAACTTTAATTTTTATTTTGGATTTATGAACCTGTATGTGAAACAGTGTAGTCCACGGGGAGAGTGTATGGACTTGACTTTATTGGATAAGTATGACTTAGGCAGTAAATGATCACGATTTTCTGACCGTCTGATGAGATTTTTGAAAATACGCTCAGTCCCTTCATAAATATTGGCAGTCGTGTCATGCTCTTTACTCATGTCCACGTGTCACTTCAGGAGAGACCACGTTTCATTGGGATCGTGCGTAGTGGGTGGAATCGTGCGGTAGTGGAGGTAGTAACGGTTCAGTCACGACACGTGCTTCTAGGGGACATTTTGTTCTCCCGCCCAAGTAACTGTCGAGCTTCTCTCTGCTTTAAATAGCAGTGATTCGGCCATTGTCACCTCCATCGGCGTCCTTGCTCTTTAAACTTCTTCTTCAGCCTTCTTCCTCCTAAACTGTGAAACTTCCTGTTTTCTGAAAATGTCTAAGTCGCCCATTTCAGATTCTGCCTTGTGTATGGGGGGTAGCGATTCTGGTGGTTCCGTTGAGCAGCGCATTATGCGCGATGTGATCTCCATTGGAGATTCTTCTGAGGAGGATGTCCATGGAGGAACTTCTGAAGGGTCCCTTTCTTCTAGGCGAAGAACGAGGCAAAGCACTGTCAGAAAAGTTGGAGTTTCTCCTCACGCTCACCACAGTCCCTGTGTTAGGTTGTCATCAACGATTCCAGCCATTTGCAGCAAAGGAGATATTTTGCAGAAAGTGTCCATCTCAATGAGGGAGATAAAAGTGCAGAAGCTCGTCCTCAATATCTCTCTTGGGGCATATGAGAATCTTCTCATTGTTACTCGGTAGCGATCTCTCCCCAGAGCCAGGTGGAGACCGTCTCACCAGAGGTCGGTGGAGATCGTCTCACCAGAGCCTGAGTAGAGATCGTCTCGCAAGAGCTGCCAAGGCATAGGAGTAGATCAGAGATTTGAAGGCATAGGAGTAAATCAGAGACTTGAAGGATGATAATGAACGGACATAAGAAGGAAAATGACCAAACAAGAGTGTGGGTTTTTCATTTCTCTTGTTTTTGCTTTTTAGCCGTAAAAACTTTTGTAAGACTTTTAACAAGTTAATGAAAGTATGTTCCTTTTGCTCCAACTCTTCTGTATCTTCTTCTACTTGCACAATTTCTTCAATTATTTGCTCGCGTTGTCAACCTATAATTTGCTTGACTGTGTGTTGTTCAATCTTGAGATTCTGTGATTGAAAATGTCCCAAACTGCTTGCTGAGACTTGGAACATATTGAACTGTCAAAAAAGATGACTCAGATCTTGTAACGTCAAGCTTGATCTTTGGACTATCACTGATTTCAAATGACTGTGCATGCAGTCTTGCTTGTTAAGGTTTCTGAGGATATTCTTTTTGTCAAAGTTTCCATCATGAGCATTATGTCAAGGGTGGTTTTTAAACAATTATCCTGCAAAATAAAATTATTCCTGCAAAATAGAAATATCCTATGGCACTACATGTCGAGGTTCCATAGGAGTTATAGTTCCAAGAACATGAACTTGGACACTTGTATGCTAAAAAATGTTTCTTTGCGACTCATATTCCTGCATTGATAGAGATTGTGAGCACTGAAATCATCATAATAAAGCATTTAATACCTCGTGTTTATTTAATAGATAATTTGATGAAAAATGAGGTTGACTGCAAATTAATCTCGAGTTTTGAGAGTCATGGGTTACCAAGAATTGTTGATAACTATGCGGATTAATGACATGGTTCTCCACGTTAGGATTCCATATCGTAGATTTATACCAAGAAAGCTTACTTGGTTTCTATGTCAAGTGTATTCCTGCAAGGGAAAATATAACAAGGATAACATATGCTGAAGGTAGACATAGTTGTACCTTATAGTTGTCAAGTTTGATACCAGTGGAGTTGTCCATGCTGGGTTTTGTCAGGATTCATCAAGACACGGTCTTGGGCTTGCTTGAGAGTATACCAATGGTGCGTCCACCCTGGATTTTTAGAGGTTGACCGAAACTTTTAGTGTTTATGAACCTTGACAGTCTTCCTTAGCTTGGATTTTATAAACCTGTATAGGTGAAGGTTGACCCAGACTTGGGTTTATGAACCTTGACGGTCTACCAGAGTTTGGATTTATGAACCTGTAAATGACCAAGGACGGATTCTAGGATTGCCGACCAATGCTCTAGTCTTACGAACCTTGACAGTTCCGTGTAGTTTGGTCGGATCACCGAGGAAGACCCCGGACTAAGGACGGACCTTGGAATTTTGTGCTGACCAACGCTCTAGTCTTACGAACCTAGACGGTTCTGCGTAGTTTGGTCGGATCACCGAGGCGGACCCTGGACCAAGGACGGACCTTGGAATTTTGTGCTGACCAACGCTCTAGTCTTACAAACCTGGACAGTTCGCGTAGTTTGGTCGGATCATCGAGGTGGACCCCAGACCAAGGACGGACCTTGGAATTTTGTGCCGACCAACGCACTAGTCTTACGAACACGGGCAGTTCTACGTAGTTTGGTCAGATCACCGAGGCGGACCCCGGACCAAGGACGGACCTTAGAATTTTATAGTCAACCGGGAAATCGGAATTACTGACTGTATGTCTGACCAAGGGGCTGCCTTGGATTTTGCTGGAGGTCCAACTAAGGAAGCCCTAGGATTTTACGAACCTTTGGAGAGTATCAGGAGTTGACCCTGGATTTTTAGCTCGGTTCACCTGGTTAGTGGATTTTACGAACCTTTGGGTTGCCAAGCTCTAGTGAGACATTTCAGAATGTTGATGTTAAGTTCCTCAGCATAAAATGTTTTGCCAAGTCCCAAGAGGTGATTCACTATATGTGTGAACCTTGTTTGAAGCTGGGAAATGCTCTCATTCTGATTCATCTTGAACATTTCATATTCAAGGATCAAGGAATGCTTTCTTGATCTCCTTACTTCCTCAGTCCCTTCATGGGTAATTTCCAGCATCTCCCACATCTCCTTGGCACTTGTACAACGAACGGTTCTGAAAAATTCATCAGAGTACAGAGCGGAGGTTATCATGTTCTTTGCTTTAAAATCATACTGAACAATTCTTTTTTCATCATCATTCATTTCATCCCAATCTTTGGGAATCATGTTGTTGTCTACCGTTTTAATAGGTACTCTAGGACCTTTCTCAATAGCATTCCATGCTCCTGGATCATTAGATTGAATAAAGATCTTCATTCTATTTTTCCAAAAGCTGAAATGCTTCCCCTCAAACAAAGGAGGTCTATTTAAGGATGCTCCTTCCTTAAAGGTTATTTGTGAGGTGTTCATTTTGAAAAAATGCAGTGATCTTGAGTATCTTACAAGATCTAGCTCTTGTCAAGACTTGTAATACTTCAAGAAACAAGTTGTAAAATAGAATTCACAAAGAAACTAATCAAACATACAGAATATTAATGAACACACAGGATTTATACTGGTTCACCTCAAACACTATGAGGCTACATCCAGTTTTCTTCTACTCAACACTAGAGTAGAGTTCCACTATTGTAAATAATATTCTTACAAGCAATTACAAGCTTCTCCTTATCAACCCTAGATAAGGTTCAGATATCTAAAACCCTATTAGACCCTTAGAAGCCACACCCACACTGAGAACACTACTCAGCTGTCCTTGGAGAAACACTATCTCCACCCTTGCAAGAAAAACCCACTTACAATAGAATCAACCAAACCAAAGTTACAACAGAAAACTTAACACCCACAAGAGTAAGGAAAGAATTCACCTGATGATCCAAGAATGAGATGCCTAGGAATGGAAATACTAGATTGAATGCAGAAACAATTATGCAGAACAGCTTTTCCTTAATCTTTGTGAAAGATTGCCTTGCTTCACTTAAACCTTAATGACCTATATATGAATCAATGGAAGCAAGAGCCTAAGAACCTAGAAGAATGCCTTTGTGAATGCTTAGAATGATTTTAGAATGCTCAGTAATCGAAATCTCAAGTCCCTCAAATCTGAAAGGCATGGGTTCTATTTATACTAATTTTTGTAACAGAAATAATCGATTAAAAACGCTCATGTAATCGATTACATACGCTCCCATAATCGATTAATCCGTTCATAGTAAGTTCTGGGGTTCATGCAATGGGTCATAATAATCGATTAACACGACGCGTAATCGATTACTCCAGAGGACTTGTAAAATCATATTGTACTGAGTAATCTATTACAATTATTGGTAATCGATTATACCAGACTAAGCAAAAGTCATGTTTAAGTAATATAATCGATTACAATCAATCGTAATCGATTAATGCAGAGTGAGTGCAAAATGTGTAATGAACTAAATAATCGATTACAATGAATGGTAATCGATTAAAGCAGAGTACTTTTTCTAAATAGGTATGTAATCGATTACGGTTCAATGGTAATCAATTAAACCAGACACTTAGCCAAATCATATGTACACTGAGTTTGAAATAATTGATTAATCTGATGATGTAATCGATTAAATTGTTCTTAATAATTTTCCAGAAAGCTTGAAGAACAATATAATCGATTCTCTAAGTGTATTAATCGATTAAACCAGCTTTATGCTATTTTTCCAAAATACTTAGCTTCCTTTTAAGTTTCAAATCAAATACTTAAAGCTTTTATGTTGTAATGTTTAAATGAATATGAATGATATGCATGTAAGGGCTTGGATCATCAGAATGCTTTCATTCCTTTTACATTTAATCATAAACTTCATCTTCAAGCCTTCAAACATGTTGAAAGCCAAAACTACTTCCAAGTCTTCACATTGGTTCATTCTTTAAGTAATCTTCAAGCAGCTCCCCCTCAAATCAATAGCTGAAGGTCGAACTAGGGAAGCCCTAGAATTTCATGAACCTTTTGAAGGTACCAGGACGCGTTCGCCCTGGATTTTAATAATACTTGCCAAGGGCAGACCCTGGTCAAGTCACCAAGACATAGTCTTGGGTCTTTGTCGAGGTTGAACCTGGAAGCGTACTCAAGCAATAATATCGTCAAACATTTTGAAATATTGTCATAGGTTACAAATAAAAAGTATATGTGTCATTAATGTAGTCTTAATACATCTAATTATTCCTCGGATGTGCCTCGTTAAAACCTTTTCAAGTAAAAAAAAAAACCCAGTGGGAAAAAAGGACTTGAAATAGGAAAAAGAGTACACCATCCGGTCTTGAATTCCTTAGCTGAAATAGAACTTCAAGTGGGTGGCATTCCAAGTTCTTGGAATGTCTTTGCCACTAAGTTCCTACAATCTGTAGGCGTCGTTGTCCAGGCTAGTAACAACTCTGAATGGGCCTTCCCAGTTTGGTCCGAGCTTGCCTGCATGAGGATCCTTTCTAGCTTCCCCTCGGACACGCCAGACTAGGTTGCCTAGCTGGAAAATTTGAGGTTGTACTTTGGAATTGTGTCTTCGTGTCATGCGGAGCTTGGCCACTTCCTCCTTGACTCTGGCTATGTCTCGATGTTCTTCGCTAGTTTCCAGTTCAATCTTCATATTATCCTCGTTGTACTGTTCCTGAAAAATCATTATTCTAGTTGAAGGTTCCCCTAACTCGACAGGGATCATGGAGTCAGTTCCGTATGTCAAGTGGAAAGGAGTTTCCTTTGTAGTGCTTTAAGGCATACAATGATATGCACATAATATGCTGGGTAGTTCCTCCCTCCAGAGCCCTTTGGACTTGTCAAGTCTAGTGCGAAGGGCTTTAAGAATAACTCTATTTGCCGCTTCTGCTTGATCGTTGGTCTGAGGTGTTCAACAGACGTGACTAAGTGTTTGATACCTAGTCTTGTGAGGAAATCTTCATAGGTCTGTGCTTTAAATTGCGTTCCGTTGTCCGTGACAATAGCATAGGATAGACTGTACCTGCATATAAGATTTTTCCACGTGAAGCTTTCCACTTCACTGGCGGTTATTTCCCGCAGTGGCTTTGCTTCGATCCACTTAGTAAAGTAGTCGATGGCCACCAACAAAAACTTGAGCATCCCAGGCGCTTTTGGAAATGGTCCCAAGATATCCATGCCCCACATGGCAAAGGGCCAAGGAGAAGAGATCGTGTGAAGGTTATCGGAGGGACTCCATGGGATATCTGCAAATTCCTGACACTTTTTGCATCTGCGTACAAAATTGCAATCGTCTGTCCTGAGTGTTGGCCAGTAGTATCCTGCTCGTACTACCTTGGTTGCTAAGGATCGTCCTCTTATATGGAGTCCACATATTCCTTCATGAAGCTCTCTCAAGCGTAGTCAGCCTGTGATCTATCCAGACATTTGAGTAAAGGTGTCGTCAGCCCTCTTTTGAATAATTCATTGTCGATAATGACATAGTAGCTAGCCTTCCATTTCAATCGTCGGGCCTCACTTTCATCTGCTGGAAGTATTCCCCTTAGGAAAAAATCCTTATAAGGGGTCATCCAAGTGGACTCCTGTATTTGAACAGCTATTACCATTGAGGTGTCAATGGTAGGTTTCTGGAGTGTTTCCTGAATGATTGTCTTGAGGTGTCTAGTCTTCTTAAAGCTGGCCAGCTTAGACAACAAGTCTGCCCGGGTGTTATTCTCTCGGGGTATGTGATGCATCTCAAAACACTCGAAGCTGTCGATAAGTTTTTAGCTAGATGATAATACTGGAGGAGTATGACTTCCTTGGTTTGGTATTTGTCTGCCTGTCTCTGGACGAGCTGTGAGTCAGAGTAGCATCTCAGGTATCGAGCCCCAACTTCCTTAACGAGAGAGTAAAATAAAACAATCATAACAATCTCATTCAATACCAGTCAAGTTACAGAGGAGTTCACATCGGTTCTTGGCCTAACCACAATACAGAGTTTAGCCTGACATAGGCTTCAAGAACACCAAAGCTGTTGAATAAAACATTATTCTGCAGTAACCTAGCTTTGATTTTTGACTTCCAATGGTTTCCAAGCCCTTGAATGGTGTCTAATGGTGTAGAGAGTCCTCTTCTTCAGTCCAGAAGCCTTTCTTTTATAGATTGGTTTAATTAGAGTAACAAAGCCCCTGTTTTCGTGCAATTTCGAACCATATCTTTTTAAATAAGGCAACAGCGTCTTCGCCGCGTTGATGACGCGAGACCCGCACTGATCTTGCGGCTAGTTTGAAATCATGGCGCTGATAGCGTGGGAGTCCGCGCTGATCGCGCTGCTAGCACGAATTAAAACTGTCTCCACGAATAGCGTGGAATTCCACACTGGTAGCGTGGATACTTCGAGTTGAAAGGCTGTCTTGAGCAGTTAGCGCGGGACCTTCAAGCTTGGTTTTCTTCTTTCTTTGCTTGATCCTCCTCTTTTTGACCCTGAAATCATAACTTTGGTAATAAAATGAGATATAATTAAATATAAATAACAAACTAACTTATTCTAACCTAATTCCTAATGATTTAATTGAAATATAATCTAAAACTAGCCTAAAACTAAGATGTGTTAGCAACACATCAAGCTGCGAGTCAGAGTAGCATCTCAGGTATCGAGCCCCAACTTCCTTAGCGAGTTTGAGTCCTGCAATAAGTGCCTCGTACTCGGCTTGGTTGTTGGAAGCCTTGAAATTGAGCTTAAGGGCTTGTTCCAGCGAGATGTTGCCAGGTCCTTCGAGTATGATGCCTGCTCCGCTTCCCTGTACGTTGGACGCTCCGTCCACGTAAAGGTTCCACCAGTCCGGGGTGAATTCTTCTTTCCCAGCAAATTCTGTTAGGAAGTCTGCCATGAATTGTGCCTTTATTGGACCACGTGGCTCATATCGAATGTCAAACTCTGAAAATAGGATAATTAGTTTTGGTTTCCTGAGTACCTGTTTAATAGGATAATTAGTTTTAACTATTACCTGGTGACTTTGAAAATATTGTCTGAGACGTCTGACTGAGGTGATCAATGCCAAGGCTATCTTTTCAATCATTTGCTAGCATTTCTCGGCATCATGTAGCATGTGACTGGTGAAATAAATACGGAACTGGCGCTTCCCTTCTTCTTGGATGAGTGCTGAGCTGATGGCGTCGTCTGTTGCAGAGAGGTATAAGAGCAATGGTGTGTCCTGTAGAGGTCGACTCAGGACAGGTGGTGTAGCAATTGTCTCTTTGAACATCATGAAAGTTTGCTCACAAGTGTCATCCCAGAGGAATGGCGTTGTCTTGGTGAGCAACCAATAAAAGGGTTTTGTTTTTTCAGCTAGCTTCGGGAGGAACCGGGACAACGCGGCTAGTCTCCCATTCAGCTTTTGAACTTCATTGACATTGGTCGGGCTACGCATTTATAATATGATTGAGCACTTGTCCGGGTTGGCTTCAATACCTCGGTGTGTTATCATGAAACCAAGGAACTTGCCACCACCTACCCCGAATATGAACTTCTCAAGATTAAGGCGCATGTCATGCTTCCGAATCTCCTCAAATACCTCTTCTAAATCCGCTACGTGCCGGGTTACACTCTGAGACTTAACAACCATATCGTCTACGTTTACCTCGACATTGCGTCCAATCTGCTTTTTGAAAACTCGGTCCATCAATCGTTGGTAAGTGGCCCCTACGTTTTTGAGACCAAAAGGCATGACCCTGTAACAGTAATTAGCGTCTTCGGTGATGAAGGCAGTCTTCTCTTTGTCTGGAACATGCATTCTGATTTGATTATAACCAGAGTATGCGTCCAGGAAGCTTAGGATGTGGAACCCGGACGCCCCATCTACGAGTCTGTCAATGTTGGGTAACGAGTATGCATCCTTGGGACATGCTTTGTTGAGATCTGTAAAGTCTGTACACATGCGCCATTTGCCACTAGCCTTTTTAACCATGACGAAATTGGCGAGCCATGTAGAATATCTGACTTCTCTGATGAAATTGGCCTTGAGTAACTTGTCAATTTCCTCTTTGACCGCCTTTCGTCGTTCTTCTCCCATGTTTCGCTTTTTCTGCGCAACAGGCTTGGCTTATGGACATATTGCTAACCTGTGACATATGAGACTAGGGTCAATGCCAGGCATGTCAGATGGTTGCCAGGCAAATAATGATGCGTTTTTCTGGAGCACATCAGCTATATGCCTGTATTCATGACTGGTGAGCCCTTTGCTAAGCTGCGTACATTGTCCTGGTTTGGGGCCTAGTTGTAGTTTAACTAGCTCTTTGATTGGTTTTGGTCCTTTGTCGACATTGTCATCGAATGGATCCACGTCGAAGGCTTGACTATCATGAGCTACAAATACTGGTAGTGTAGAGGAATAAAATTTTAATCAATATTCATTACCTGGGTGGTACCCCCCGAAGTGGTACTATGTCTGACCGGCTGTCTGCTGGGAGGATATGGTGTCACTTTAAGGCTTTCGACATAGCACTGTCTGGCTTGCTTTTGGTCTACCTTTACAGTGACGATTTCTCCCGTTGCCGTAGGAAATTTCATTTTTAAGTGAGGGGTAGAGACTATAGCCCCCAACTCGTTTAATGTCTTCCTACTTATCGGGACAAGATAGGATGTGTCTGCATCTACTATGTTGTATCTGATTGTGAAACTTCTGGATAGCAGACCCTGACCGAAGGTGGTCATTAGGTCGACATATCCCAGTGTGTCAACTCTCTCTCCTGCAAAGCCTAAGAAAGGTTCTGAGCAAGGCTGTATTGCTGACGATGAAATTTCCAGCTTCTGAAAGGTCTTCAAGTATAAAATGTCAACTGAACTGCCCTGGTCAATGAGTACTTTTGTCACCTTGAAGTTGGCAATAATGAGGGACACAACCATAGGGTCATCTTGATAGATGGGATTGATTCCTTCAAAGTCAGCATCCGTAAAAGTGATAGGAGGCAAACTTCGCATCGGAAGACTATTGACAGAATTAATGTCATATCTCTGATAGAGTGTAGGTGTCTTTTGCGAGATTGACTAGACAATCCTCCGTAAGAGAAGCCCCCTGCGATGGTATGGGTTACACAGCAAATGTGTTGATTGGGATCTTCTCCTTGTTGACGAGGGGGTTGACGTTCACGTCCGGGCTGTAGTGGTCTTTGCCTCCCTCTATCTTCTGCATTGTCCCTGTGTCTGTTATTGTTTCTGAAGCGATCTTCTCGTCGCTCCTCTTGTCTATGTACTGGAGGGGGATTATCAGGTTTCTTTATAAACCTTGACAAATGCCCTGCTTGGATGAGTTCTTCCATTTTATCTTTTAAAGCGACGAAATCTTCCGTACTGTGTCCAGTGCCGCGATGATACCTGCAATATTTATTATGGTGTCCTCCTATTCTTGAAGGAACGGGTAAAGTTACCTGGACTTCAGTATTGAACGCTTCATCCATAATCATGGCTTGGTTGACTGTCAGGGGAGTGTATTTCTCGAATCTGGGTCCTTTGGAGATAAGTTGTGGCTTGTTCAGCCTATGCTTCTTGTTATTCCGTTGATGGTCGACAAGTGCTTCATGTTTGTCGCGCTTTTGTACTACCTGTCTAACCTCGTTACGGAACTTCGACATTTCTTCCATCTGGATATAGTCTTTGGCTCTTTCACTTATTTCGTCCATGTTAAAAGGAGGTTTTTTGCATAGACTATCTGTGAATTTACCAGGTCGTAAGGCTAGCATCATGGAATGCAGTGCTACTTCAGGATTTAGATTCCTGATCTAAGAGGCAACATGTGAAAATTGTTCCATGAACTTAAGAAGAGGTTCATTGTCAGCTTGGCGCAATGCTGCCAATGCAGCAGATGTCAACCTATGAGTCCGGCTTGTAGCATATTGGGCACTGAACTTTTCGACAAGGGTGTCAAAGCTGTCGATAGACTGTTCAGGGAGATCACCGTACCATGTTAGCTCAGCCCCCTTTAAAGAGGTAGGGAATACGCGACATAATATGGTGTCATTATTAGTGTAAAGATTTGCCTACGAAAAGAAGGCATCGAGGTGTTCGTCTGGGTCGGTGGTTCCGTCGTACCTCTCTAAATGTAGAGGTTTCCACCCAAAAGGGATGTCGACCTCCATGATACGATCGACAAGCAGATTACGGCAAGTGTTGTGCCTTTCCCTTTGGTATCCTTGCATTAAACTGCGAATTCCTGGAGGGTCGACAGTTTGTCGAGGTTGCGAGGGCTGTTGAGGGTGTGACTCTCCTTGCATCTGTTCTTCTCTGGTGGTGTGAGTGCGTTCATCCTCTAAAGGATGTCTCACTCAAGCTTCATCGTGATTAACTTTCAACCTTTGAATTTCTTCCTAGTGTCTGCGTTCCATCTCCGCTATGCGATTCTGGAGTTTTCATATGGTGTCGACATTCGTCATGGTAGTTTGTGGAGGGTTAGACGCTTTGACAGGAGTGTCGCGTCTAATGCTGGAGTGTGTACTGACCATGGACAAATGCTGGTGATTTTCTGAAATACGAGGTCGCAGTGTAAGTTTTACCTGGACCCCACGGTGGGCGCCAAATGTTCTTGCCAAAATCTGGAAATTCCATGTGTGGGCTTGATGTGGCCTTGGTGGACTCCAAATTTTGTGACGCCGGAGTAGAGTTAGGCTTTGCTTAGAGGAGGGACCTGTAAAACAAAGGAAAAACACTCTGACGCTCCAGTCAGAACATTAAATTTATAAGGATGACCAAGTGTGGACTCGGCCTAATATATGGGGAATAAGGAACTTGAGTAATCCATTCAAGTGTATGTGAGAGAGAGGTATTCTGTGAGAATACTGAATGAGAATGAGATGGTGAATGTGTGTTAAGTGTGTATGGAATGTGGAGTCAAAGGTGTGTAGAGAGAACCGGGAGGGTTGTATTTATAGCGTGGAATGGGCCTTGGGCCATTGCTTATAGATAATTTGTTGAGAAGATAATAATAATAGATAATAGCAGGCAGTTATCTTAATTTGAATAGGAGATAATGTGTACCTTGTAGATATATTGTTACTTGTAGATAAGTAACAATTAGTAGATAACTTGTTGAGATATGATAAGATAAGGTGGTTACACCTATTTGAATATCCTTGCATATAGATAGGCAGTTAACAAGGAGAGAGAATATTGCTGATGTCCGCGCTCCTGTAGAGGGTCGACGTCCGTGCTCCTGTAGCGGTATTGACAAGGAACCCGGACATTGTGTCCGGGCTGGCACCTGGAGGCTGAATAAGCGCCTATTAATGGGCAATGCTGACATGGAGGGTGGCCACGTGTACATTGACATTTATGAAGTGGCCACGTGTCATTCTACTATTTTGGACTGTACAATCATGCAGCTAGCACCGAATCCATAGTACTTGAGCCACTGACCAAAACACAAGTTTATCATACATTTCCCAAACCATGACTTCGACCATATGGCAGAATCAATTAGGAGCAATCTTATGACTAATATAGGATGGGATGTGTGTATAATTAGGATTGAATCATTGTATTTGCAAATTACAAGCAAGCATAGATTATTTTACTTAACTAATTACAAGCAAGCATGCAAGAAACCTAATGCGTACCTTTTAACAAGTAATAAACATAAATAACCATAAGAAAAATCAATTACTTTTATCAAATAATCCACTTAATTAATTGCTCATATACCCATCCTAAATACAAAGTCTAATACTTGTACTTTAGTCTTAAAAGATTTTATTACTCAGTTTAATTTTCTATGTGGGTTACAAACTTAGTTCTAGAGTTGTGAAAGATTAATTGAAATTGGTCTGTTTATAAGCTGTCAGCCTCTGATAGTAATACGTAATATTGTGTTTGTAATGTCAAAACTTATATATAAAACCAAGATCCCTTGGTCAATGTTAGTCCCATGCAGTATTACCCCATCACAAATCTGAAAAACTGTAGTGATGTCCTTGTGCTTTGCCCAAAAAACGAAGACCATAATGTCACTTTTTTAACGTAAGAAGATACCATGTTATGAAAACTGCTAGAAAATTTAGACTTTAAACCTAGGCTTCCTATCATATATATGCATGTACCCTTCTGTCTCTCTCTCTCTCTATACTCTGGCTCTAATTTGATTATAGGTGTAAAGAGATGTGGAAAAAGTTGCAGATTGAGATGGCTGAAGTATTTAAGGGGTAACATTAAGCACGGGAATTCTCCGATGAGGAAGACACAATCATTTGCAGCCTTTATGCTAATATTGGAAGTAGGTAGTAGTTATTGCTACCCATTTTTGCGCACTATATATGCTTAGCTACACCCACGAAACTGTACTTAACAAATGTAAAAATAATTATTCTCTTCCAGATTGAGAATATTGAGATATATTGTACATTTTTTTTGCCTTGTTTTTACTCACAATCACAAAATACACGCTCTTGTGAAATGTCTATGGTCTCTCCATATATCTAAAAGTGGTGAAAAAGTTAAGTAAAATAGGAAATAAGAAAACACACACACAACTAGGGAATTGACAATTTGAGAAAACTCTGTAGTCATCTAGAATTTGTCTAGATTTGGGAAGCTGGTCTTCAACTTGGATGCCAATTTTAGATCTATACAAAACATGCACTCATGGATGTTGTTGGGTAAACGAAGGCACTGATTTATAACTATATTTTTTTATGATGATATCGCAGGTGGTCAATCATAGCTGCTTAGTTGCCAGGCAGGACTGACAATGATATCAAGAACTATTGGAACACCAAGCTTAAGAGGAAACTCATGGGGTTGCTTCCTTCATCTCATCAAAGAATAGCACCCTATCAACAATTGTCCTTTCAAAACCCTTCTTCATTTCCTTCTCACTCATCACTATCCTCTTCACAATATAGGGACTACAACTACAACAACTCTCATAATTATTACATCCTAGCACCAACCTCATCTCTCACATGCCTTGAACCAATTGTTGCTCCTTCAAGCAATTACACAAACACAACAGCAAGAGCCCTTGGTCAATGTTAGTCCCATGCAGTATTACCCCATCACAAACAGTTCCATGCTTGTGTTTGGTAGTGAAACAAGTTAGAGCTCCTCTGATGGAAGCTGCAGTCAGGTTAGCCTTGGCAGAGAGATCAAACAAGAAGACATGGGGTTTTAGAATTTCATGTTTAGAGATCATCAGAACATGAACAAATTCATCAACATTAATCATGATGGAGGTGAAGAATATGTGAACCAATGGACACAGAAGCCTAACGGGTACATTTTACAGACTCAACAAACAACATTGGGTTATGATGTTCAGGTCATTAAGAACCTCATCTATAGCAACAACAGTAGTAATAGTAATAATGGGTAGTTGAGTGTTGATGAAAACAAGATGGAGGAGAAAGATTTGTACAACAACTACTGAAACTGAACTGAGTGCAACTGATGCATGAACTGATTACTGCAAGTGATATCAGAGAGATATGATCAGTGAGTTGGGAAGATTGAGAAAAGACTAAGGTTGTGTGGAGTTTTGTGTTGTGTTCTTTAATGAAATGAGACAATTCTTATTTTGACAGTACATGGTAAAAGCTTCTTTATATTTTTTTGTATAACCCCCTAGGAAGTGATGATTTGATGACGATTATGTTAAATTGAAATGGATCAAATTTAAATTAAGGTAATACATGCATAGACTGATCTATAGGTTTATAAAGGTGAGTGTGAAGGGATCAAATCCAAATGAAAAGGACTAGGAAAAGGGTACATATATACATGACCTCCCCGGTATTGGGAAGCATTTTATGTTTTGTGAGGGAAGGGAATCATATCATATCTTGTTGAAATCCGTTAAAAAGTATTCGCCAACTTGCAAACCCCCACTTTACTCACACCCTTATATAAAGAGCTAGACCAACTATCTTTGCCCTTAAGCTCAAGTCCCCACTCACTATCTTTGTTCTTTTTCTTTTATTCTTGTCATACTTGCTTGCTTGTGTGTTCATAAATTATATAGCATGGGTTGGACACGGGAAGAGAATAGACGTTTTGAGGATGCTCTTGCGGTTCATGGGCCTTAATTTAAATTCAAAAAGAACTTTGTTAAAATAGTATTTTGAATATGTTTAAAACATTAAATACTTAATTTTTATTTGAATTCGTATTGAAACTCTGCATTTACACATCTTAACAAAACACTAAGGTAAAAAAAAAAATACGGAACCAATCCAGGGGATATTTGAATGCATTATTTTGATTACAAACTTCTTGAACTTGAAAGTAAATTAATTGATACTAGTATATGCTATTATTCCTATTATGTTCTGTGTATTAGGACTGACTTAAATTGATATTCATTTTGGACTGACTCAAATGACTGAATGAGATTGTTCCTTTTGATAAGATTTTTGTTTTCTCTATACACCCCTAAATACAATTGTCAGCATCTATATCCACCCCCAATTTCATCTTTAAAAATTCATAGAAAATTATACAAAAAAATACAAATGGAATGATTCTAACTCCTATGGATCTATTACAAAATCTAATTTCTTCTAAAAATGCATGCTAGACCTATGCATACCAGACCATTTTTCAGAATCCAAAGCCTGCAGAACACAGTATCATAAAATTTGCTACAAATCACACTAAAATCAAAATGCTTTGGGAACAATTGAGTTTTAAGCTAGCCAACTAATACAGTGAAGTATTTAAATAAGTCATTCAACAAGCCAATGTACCATATGTAGTGATGCACGCTAGAATGAGACAGATTCATAAACATTCATACAGTAACTATTTATATTGCACACACACATACCAGTTGTTTGGCTGCAGCCTCAACAAACTCAGACAAACGAGGATGCAAATGAACCAGGCACACCTAGCCAAAACACACATATATTAGAATTCCATCAACTTAAAGGGTTAAGTAATTGAACCAGACACACCTAGACACACACGCAACAGATTAATAGAAATAATGGACAATAGAACTGCACAGCAAAGGGTTAACAGAGCAAATGAGGAGGCTAGGGAATAATGTCAAACACCTTGCAAGCATGGTAGACAGCCGAAACCCAAACTGAACATACTGAAATTTGTGTTCAAAGAGGAATATGCACAAAAACCTTGTGAGCACTTCTTAAGAAACTAAACAAAAACTTAAAAACAAGTATCATCCTCTACCAATCTTTCTTCAAAAGTCCAAAAACATAACGGCTACACATTTCACTCTAGCAAGGCTAGCTGCTTAAAATAACTCCAATGTTTGAATAAAATTTTAAATAATACATAAGGCTTCACAAAATTATGTCCAAAGAGAAAAAAAAACTGATGAAAAAAGTTAGCGAGAGAGACTGTTTCATGTCGCCATAGCCAAATAATGAGAAATTTGAAATTTAGAAAAGAGAAAATGAAAGTTGTAACTAGAAAAGGGAGAGAGAAAGGTAGAAGTTCTCGTTCGCGACCCATAATACCTTGTGTCAGTATACGCAACCGCTCCTACTGTCATTCGCCGACTTTCATGTGAATGTCGCCATTAACGGTGTCGACAGGCACCTTAGCTTTTCCTCCGATGAAGTTGACAGTAGTGTTTGAGTTAGGTGTCGGAGCAAGGTCGTTGGATGGTGTCTGAGAGGGGGTAATTTTAGGGTTTTCAATTGGGTGGCCTATTAACTGCGTCTAATTTGTGTTGAAAGACGACAATGGGTTTGTTAAAAGAACCGTAGTTGATTTGCTAAATTTTAAGACGGTTTTATTGCAACCATCATAGTTTTTTTTATAAACAAAGACGGTTTAGCATATAACCAATGTTGGAATATGCATTTTATTACAAAAATGCCATCGCGTCATTAACGACTATGGTTTTGGAACGACCGATGTAAAACGCCTGTCGTTGAAGGACATCTTTGTAGCACAAATAACAAAGGTGTTAGAAAATCAACACAGTTCAATATTGCAGCAGAATTGCAAAAAAAAAAAAAGAATGAAGAAAGAATTTCCTATGTTGGAAGCTAGATTATCTTCAGCAAATAAGTAACGTAACAACCATGATATCTATCTTATTCCTTAATCAGACACGAGATTTGGATTCAGTTGGACAAATTAAATCAAAGTTGTCTCTTGATGGTCACTTTCTCTTTGGTTGAAAGGTTAACCCAATTTTAGTAGGTTACAAGGTTAGAGTGGTGTTAAAATGGAACACTTTATTTACCCTTTTTGTTTAGCTTGATAGCCGGTGTGCTCAGTATAATGAATTTCAAGAAAATATTTTGAATAAGACAAATTTTATATATAGACCCAAAAAAGTACATAAACTGAAAAGAATAAGATATCCTCTGTAACAAGGATACAAAATAAACAAAGAAAAAAGAATAGCCTTATCAAAGAAGTTAATTTTAAGAGAGTTGAGTTGCTGCATATATTACGAGCACATGGTGAAGTGAAGAATGAAATGACAATTGGGAACATTTTCCTGATTAGGAAGTTTATTGACTTAGCACGGAGAATCCTACCAAACCATGTTATTCTTGATTGGGTGGTATGAATAAAAATTCATATCCACGAGTTTCCTTGTGCTTTTGATTTGTTTTGGTTGCATAATTTTATTCCCGTAAACCAAATCCCAAGCTCAAATAGTTCTATTCGCCTGGCTCACCTTCGTCCCTCACCTACAACCTAATAGTAGCTAATCTGAAGCCACATCCCACATCCATGAAGCTCTTTATGTGTGTCACAATCGTAGCTAATCTGAAGCCACATCCATGAAGCTCCTTCACTGCACTGTAGGGAACCTCCTGGCTTCCTCCTCCAACGTTCTCTTAATATCCTTCTTGTCCTAGGGTTCAAAGCGCAAGCAAATCACAATTGAAAAATTAAAATTAAACACAAAGATATAGAGAAGTAACACTCTTGGAAGCAGACCTCGGACCTCGAGGACGAATTTATGCGTGGGGGCACGGAAGAGATCGACGGGGTTGCAGGAGTGCCACTTGCGGTAACATATGTGGAACTTGAGTTCCATGAGGTGGCTAGTGACGGAGGCGAAGATCATGTGGCAGGGCTGGTCACGAATGGTGTAGTTGAACTTGAAGATCTTGTTGTACCGGGAACGCCCCACTCTCATTTGCATGTTTTGGTTCCTCGAGAGGATTGTGGCCACCATCCTCGCCACCATGGGCTTCTATGCCACATTCAAGACGTTCATGGTGCGTGTACACCTGCGTTAGCTAGTGAAAGAGGGGAATAGGGTTTTGGCGATAAAGGAAGAAGTGGAAGAGGAAGTTGAGGAGGGAGGAGTGGAAGGTTTTTAAAATTCATAGAACAACATCAATTTTTAAAATTTCGATGTTAACATTCAGAGAAACAACATCGATTTTTTAAAAACAAATGTTAACATTCACAGAATCGATGCTAACATTCACAAGAACAACATCGATTTTTTAAAACCGATGTTAACATGACGATGTTAATGTGGCGATGTTAACATCGATTTTTCAAAAATCGATGTTGTTACTGTGAATGTTAACATTAGTTTTTAAAAAATGGATGTTAAAATTTTCACATTAACATCAGTTTTTACAAAAACCAATGTTAACAAAATTAACTTATTTACAAAAATGTCGTTGTCCTTTTGTTAAGATCGGTTTTTATCAAAAATTGATGTTAAAGTAACGATGTTAAAAACATTATTTCTAGTAGTGAATAAAACTTGATTTTTATATATTGTGCTTTGAATTTTTTATCATGAGCGTTGCACAAGCTTAAAGATATGATTTTTTTTCCTAATGTGCCTTAAAAAATATTTGTTTTTATTTTTATCTTTTAATGTGGATAAAGCTTTGATTTTTTTTTTTTGGTAGTAAAATATGTAGTCATGTAAAGCTTTGATTTTTTTATTTGTATTGGTAAAGCTTTGATTTTCTGATATATATATATATATATATATATATATATATATATATATGAATACATGGACAAATGCTAATATCAAACCTCTGATTATAATTGTAAAGCCATATAGATACTATGAATAAAAAAAGTGCTTACTAGTTGCTACTATGCATATTTTATATTATAAATTATTTATTTCAATATTGCTATTTTTTTCATTAATCCTGATTGTTTTTTTTATATTTTAAATTGATGATGGAAATATTTATGAAGAGACAATTACCATCTAATGAGCAACAATCTTCATTGGAATCTTGTGAATCAAGTCTCCGACAAGAAGTTGAAATTAATTTAGAAGCCTTGTCATCGGATCTAAGGAATGGATTAAAATTTCAGCATATCATCCTAATGATCAAGATAAGATACAAAGAGCATATTTACAAAAAGGGTCATGCCAATCTACTAAACATTACTTTCCTCAACAAAAAAAAATTGAAAATCCTAATGTAATATTGATGTGTTATTCAATAATTGATGTTCTTGAAATTATGAAAGAAGATGGATCAAATGCTAATCAAATAGTTGAAGCCAATGGTCTTTTACATTTTTTAGAGGATTTTGATTTTGCATTCACATTGTATTTGATGAAAAGTTTCTTGGTATTTCAAATGAATTGTTACAAGCATTGCAAAGTCTAATACCCTTAAATATAACATTTCAAATAACCTGTTAATTTTACTTTAAACAAAAAGATATACTAATTTCTTATCAATGTTAACTTAAATATTAGAAAATGTATCAAAAGTTTTTGTCGAAAATAAAAACTTCATAAGTTAAATTCAAAGGACATCATTTGCTCTTTAAATCATGCAAGGTAAAACGTAGTAACCATTTAATGCATTAAAACTTGAGGTGACGAGTAAATAGGAATGGGAATAAATCATACATGCTTAGAGAAGAAATACATGAAGATAAACAAGTGAACCTCCATGGTCACCAAATATAATAATAGCAATAAGTATCATATGCTAGAAGAGTTGGCAGAAAAAATATGTCTTACATGGACCAGGGAGTAACATTTACAACCCAAAATAATAATGTAAATAGTAATGACTGGTAATTACAAAAGGTCCGAGTCTAGGTCTATCCATCCCCAAAATACATATAAGGGCAAAACCTAAAAACCCAAAGTTGTCATCTATACCAAGCCCCAAAGTCAACTATATCCACAAAAAGAATCAGTCAAAGTCAAATAGAGAAAGACCTCCTGTTAGATATAGGGGGAGCATCATAAAGAATAAAAGACTTTGATTCAGAGATGTGTTTTGAGCTTTCAACATGCTTGAAGTGCCTTGAAGTTTTGTAAATGAATCAAGTGTAAGAGAAAGACAATCTGTTGATCCTTGCATTGCATTCATTCATCCATTAACAAGATTAAATGGTTTTCATTAAAACATCAAAGCTTTTATCTTTTTGGTTAAGGATTTAATCTGATTAAAAGGTTTTGGAAAAATATTTTTTTACTGTTTTAATCGATTACTTAATAATATAATCGATTATTTTGTTCTTCGTTCAATCTGGAAAATCCTTTATGAACAACTTATTCGATTACCTATCGGATTAATCGATTATTTGACCTTTGATTGAAACAGAATTGCTTTGTTAAATGTTTTAATCGATTACTTACTTAGTGTAATCGATTACATAGTTGAAAATATATTTTGAGCCTTGCTGTGATAATCGATTATCATTATCCGTAATCGATTACATAGTTCATTTGGTAAAAGCCTATACCAAAACTCGTAATCGATTACACAGTTCATTTTGTGAAACTGAGCCTTCTGCCTTAATCGATTACACCTCGGTTTAATCGATTATTTTGCTCGTTGTTGAAACTCAAAATCCTTCTTTAACATTTTAATCGATTAAGTGGTAATTAATCGATTACATAAGTGTTTTAATCGATTATCTAGCACGTTTAATCGATTACATTTAGTTACAAAATTTGTTATAAATAAGTTTGAAGGCTTGGCTTGTTTTCTAACTTGACCACTTCGTATTTCTGAGTATACACAAGCTTTCTAAGTCTTTCAAAGTGATTTTCTGAGTTCTATTACTTCTTGATTCATTCAAGACATTCATGGGTCTTTGAATGATTCTTGAGCAAGAAACTTTTCAAGGTTAAGGAAAAGCATGTTTTGATTTTGTTTGCTATTCAACCTAACTTGGTAACTCATGTGCATTACATTCATTGGATCACCAGGTTGTTTCTCTCCTTAATCTTTGGTTGTAAATTTGTTTTGAATTTCTATTGTAAGTGGATTCTTCTTGCTTGAGTCTAGAGAAGGGTTCTCTAGTTAAAGAATAGAGTAGTGTTCTCTGGTTCTTGCTCTTTAGAAGTCTAATAGGTCTTAGATTTCTATTCTTTATCTAGTGTTGATAAAGGGAGGTTTTGTAAAAGCTTGTAAGAACAAAAATTTATAATAGTGGAACTCTAATTCAGTGTGAATTAGAAGAAACTGGATGTAGCTTCTGTTGTGAAGTGAACCAGTATAAATTGCTTGTGTTTTTGTAATTCTATCTCTATTACTTATCTTGTTCATTGATTCTTTGATTCATATCCATTGTCCAACAAGTTCTGTTTTGAACTATTGATTTCTTGGGGTTGAGTTATTTGATTGAGTAAAAAGAGTTCTTGGTTTTGAAAGTGATAAAGATCCTAAACTCTGATTTAAATTAATTTTAAAATACCAAGTTTTTAACCAATTCACCCCCATCTTGGTTATTGTGAGTATTCCTATTATTTTCACCTCCTAGTAGGACTCTTTAGATGAATCCTATGAGAAATCCTCCTCCATGATCTCTGGTTTCGCAGTGGGGTCCTTCTTGTCCATAGATGGATCCTCCTCATACAACGTGTCCTTCTCTTGGTTCTCTCCCTCATCCTCCGACACGAGATCCTCCATATTTACCCAGGTGGTAGCCAAGCCTCTGGCAACACCGAACGAGGAGACACCAGAGAAGGGGAAGAGGCATCAATATCCTTGTAAATCTCATAATTGGAATAACCACCTTAGTCACGAGCATCGCAAAGCAATAGTAGGACAACATAGGCTGGGTCCATGCAAAGAAAAAGTCAATAATATGAATCCTACCTCCTGGTACATCTAGCATACGACAACAACATCGAAACTCAAAGGAGTGATCCACATGGAGCACATCATCGTGTTCCCACTTTGTTTCGATAGCAATAATGTAGAATGGGGGAGGCGGAGCCAGGCTTGTCATCTAGTCTTGAAAATGATAATAAGGGAGTGAGTACTCCATCCCTTTCGAAACCACAAACACGAACATTAAGTCCCACACAAAACCTAACAATCACCACGTGCAGTGTACTAGCTAACAACACTCACGACATCCTATTCCACATTATACTCTCGCATTGTTCTTACCTTGGGCCCAACACTACCACTAAGCCTCCCAGGCCTTCATGGTCTTACGCAACATATGGATGATGATTGGGAGGACATGTCACATACTGATACAGGACATGACGCTCTCATTAACCATGGATAAAGCTTCGCTCTAGTCAAGAATGCCAAGTGTGGCCTGTGAGTCCCCCGCACTAACTGGGAATAAGACCCTTAGTCAGGTTATCACCACTCAACATTTACCCTAAGTTTCTTTGAACCATTCTGACTGTCCCCCAGTGTACCTACTGTGTGTCCTCCACCCTCACTTAACGAATCCTCACTTATTCTACATTATGAGCAATGTGAACGACAGTTGTATTGGTATTTGTGACTAGACATCAGAGGATGTATTCCCACCGAGTTAAGGGTCATGTCCCACTCCCGACACAATATTCACTCTAATTCTAACACAATTACGCTACCTCATTTTCCGTCCTTTCATTGTAATGCATGTTGATCCTCATGTAGTTCCCGATTGCAAGTATCCCCCATTGTGTACACTCACAAACATAATAGGAGAGGAAGGGAATTAATTCTTTTCCCTCTCTAATGTCATTATCAAAATGGCCCCTTAAGTAGACATTGCCACTGGTACGTCCATCACTATCAAACCTGTAGCTAATCCATCACAAGACATCCAAGTAAAATTTGTCGAGGGTCGGACACCCCCTGACCCAATCCCAAAGTGTAAAAATTCAAGATCAATATCATAATAATCCATATCATGCAACATGCCTTGCCATGTGGTAATACTCACTTGGTCTTACACATTTAATCAAAACAATCCAAATAATGCAACATGTCTTGCCAAGTGGTCCCACTCACTTGGACTTTCAATAATTTAATCATAGTAATTCGAAATAATAATAATCAATCAAAGTAAGCAATTAAGTTCATAAGCTATACCATAATTTTCATATAATTCTACACATACAGACACTTTCTCATTTGGAATTGTGCCTAATCACCCGCTTTTAAAAACAACATTCCCATTGATGTAGAAATCCAATTGAGGCAAACCATATATTTTTCTCAAGGATTTTGGATGTAAGGAATTTATTTTTGGACTCAAAACCCTTAAATTACACTCCCATTTGGTCAGATTTCAAAAATTCCCTACATATGGCCCCTAAAGTTCACAAACTTGTTTCCTAAAATCCAAGAGTTGTAGGAATCCATTTCATGAAAATTATGTATCAAACCATATGTTTTTAAATATGAGAAACTCAATTCCATGGTCAAAATCTACAAAAAAAATCCCATATGCACACTTTGTTCAAAACAATGCAGGATTTACCAAAAGAGCACAAAACTTAAAATTATGGTTCTATAGGCTATGCTAACTCAAATGGGGGTATTTTATTTCTAACCCTAGGTTCTTGGATGTAATAAGTTCAATTTTGAGGTCCACATAAACAGATTCAAACTCTAAATTCAAAATTTAGGAAAACAGAGCATGAAAATCATGTATATTTGCCCTAACTTGAAAATTAATTTCCCAAGGCCACACAAATCAAATGAGACATATCATATATGATTTCCTAGGATTTTGGGGTCAAGGAACTCAAATTTGAACTCATAATTCATAAATTCAACTCACCGAATTCACAGTACCACAGTTACAGAATTATGGGATTTTTTGTTAAACATACAACTTATCATGTAAATGAAGTTCTAGTGCCTAGCAACAGAGTATGGGTCCTAAGAAATGAAATACTCCTCCTTTACCTCTTGTTGATTCAAATGAAGCAAAGAAAAGAGTGTGGGTTAAGCTAGAAACTTTAATCCTTCCTAGTCATGAAAATGGAGAATGAAAGAGAAGGAGATGATCATTCAAGCTTCAAGAGAAAAGAAAATGGTCATGAGCAAAGGAAGAAGTTGAGAAAAATCACCAAGACCTTCAAGAACTCAAGCCCTCAACTATGGAGGAAGAGAAGAAGAAGAAGAAGAAACAAAAGTAATGGCCTCACTTTTCTCTCTTGGTCGTGGAAATGAGCACAACTACACAAGGGGGGTTTCTTCCCTTGAGGGAAGGAGTTAGGTTAAGTGGGGGCTTGATAGAGTGATTTCAGTTAAATTTTTGTCTATCATTCTTAGCTTGTTTGACCTCTTTTGGACTTTTATTTTTCCATTCTAATTCAGTTTTTGGCCTAGGCAAGTAAGTGGGCTTAATTGCTAATTATTGCGTATTTTCAGATTTTTTTTTTGCTCACTTAGCGTATCTGACTTGTGTAAGGCCTATAGAGTGCTACCGATCTTCGAATGGAGCATTCTAGGAGTCCCTGGAAAGATAACGAAAAGATCTACAAGTTTAATAGCCGAGGCCAATTCTATCATTTTGAGGGTCATTTTGAGCTTCGAAGTTAGTACCTCTGCACTTGTAATTTTGTGCTGCGAATTTGATTTTCATGGTTGTAAATAGTAAATAATTAGATTGTTGGATTTGTTTATGGCCCATTATATTTTCAGAACTTAGTCACTAATATATTAGTGACTTTAGTGAAAACTTAGATAGCACACTTTACAATTCAATAAACAAGTTTTATCTTTCTTTTCTTTAGTTTTGAGAATCAAAAGCTTGTTCTTCATTTTCTCTCATTTGTTCTTCATTGTTCTTCATCTTCTTCATTTCCATTTTGCTATTCTTCTATTTCTCTGCACTCATTTCATGGGGCTTTCCTTGGTGATCATCATGGAAGGCTAAATCATTAATCAATCCAAGGATCTAACTCAAGCAAGAGAAGAATTGGAGTTCCGGTTCGGTATTTCGAATTCTACTTGAATATTCACCTTCTTCTTCAATTTCTATTATGTTTTCATGATTATGGATGCATTTAGGATTGAAAGTGAATT
>PYAF01000365.1:54861-65286 GCA_007407185.1 Glycine tomentella
TTCTTTGATTAATCCCATTAACCTAATAATCCTATATGTATGAATGATGCATGTTATGCAATATTGGATTATCAGATCATACATTTTCTTTTACATGATCAATTTGAACTCTTCATCTTAAAGCTTCCTTTTGCATGTTGAAAGCACAAAACTCTTTACTTTGATCTTCAATGATGCTTGGCTTCATCTGAATCAACATGTTCATGTTAGAATCAACTTATGGGAATGATGATGATTCAAATAGCTTGGGTTAGTGAATTGGATTGATGCTTTCTAATCTGTTTTACTTTACTTCTTGATAATCTTGTTAATTTTTGCATTGTTCTTTAATTTTAGTTTGTGTTCTTGCATGTTTTACTTTACGCATACCAACTGTTTGACAAAATCTCCCCATATTATTACCAATGATTTGAAGCTAGAACCATATTGATCATGTTTCTGAGTCAACCTAGGTTAGCTCTGTGCTACAGAATTAGCTTAGTAAAATTGTTTTTGATGCGTCTCGACAAAGCAATATCAGGGCTCCAAATGGGGGGCTCGATATGGGGGTCTCCATAGGTTTTTTTCCTCTTAATCTTTTCAAACTAACTAAACTTAGGGACTTAAGCTCTCAATTAGTCCCTAATTAATTATAACTTCTAAATTAATTTTAGGGTGATAAATTCATTTATTTATCTCATTTATTAATCTTAAATAATAATAATAATAATAATAATAATAATAGTAATAATAATAATAATAATAATAATAATAAAAGGAGATGAGAAATTAATTCTCATTTTCCTTAATCATTTAATTAATAGTTTCTCACATCTAGACACATACATGTTCTAGACTTCCAGTAATCTGTCTAAACCCCTCTGCTTGGCCTAAAAATCTTTAATTACTAAACTACAGGACTTAAATCTAGGTCACTTGACTATCTAATGGTGCTTCTATTCCGTATATGTAAAAGTACACTAAAAATAATACTACTATACTGCATATCAATAAACATAGACAAATTCTACATAGGACTCCCCAACCTAAGAAAATTGGGATGTTACACAAAGGAAAGATCAAGACATCATCAATGCTATGAACTTGGTTAACATCACAAAGCAACAATTGCAAGCTATGAGTGATAGTGGATGAGAGTCTTTATTGCAAGAAGTAATTTTATTTTGCAATGCATGTGATTAGCATTCCTTATATGGAATATATGTTTTGTAAGGGAAGATCCCGACTGGAGTTAAAACTCAAGCTATCACAATGGAGCATCACTATTGTGTTGAATTATTTTACACTATTGTGGACCTGCAACTTTAGGAACTTAATGATCGTTTCACTAAGATAAGTACTCAATTGCTCCTTTAATTGGTATGGCTTGTTTGAGTCCAGTCAATTTGTTCTCTACTTTTGATAAGGCAAGGTTAATTGAGTTTGCAAAGTTTTATCCGCATGAATTTCTTCAATTTACTTGGTGATGATTGATAATTAACTTGAGACTTACATCATTGTTATGCGTAGCAATGTTGAATTTGCATTTTTGAAAGGAATAGGTAATATTTAAGAGAAATTGGTTAAAACTGGAAGACATATTATTTATCTATTGGTTTATCTTCTTTTAAAGTTAGCAATGATTTTGTGTATTGTCACAACAACAATAAAAAGATCTTTTTCTGTTATGAAAATTGTGAAAAATAGGTTGTGCAATTTAATGTAACAAATTGTAAATTTAATTAAAGTGTATACCTGAGTCTTAATGTAACAAAGTTTAATTAAATTAAAGTGTACATACCTTTGTCTTTGTCTTAATGTAACAAATTGGGAGATACGTGGATTAAATCTAATGTTGGTTACTTGTGGGATATGATGAATTGTAGTGTTGTCTAAGGAAATATTGTAATAAAAAAATTAAAAATGATATAGCAATTTAATAACGTTGAAAAATAGTATGTCATGTTAACCAAACTGCCCAAATGTAGAGGAGCTTATTTTTGTCAACTGGATGACTATGATAGGATTAGGTTCATCACTATTAATGAAATAATTCAATACAATATTTGTACGCTAGCTGTTACATAAAAAACATCCAATTGTACCCCTATAATTTTGAAAGATGTTTAGAAGTAGGGAATAACATAATAGGTAAATTAGATCAAATATTTCAAGCAAATATTTAAGTAATTCTTGTCCATATTTGATATAATTTTTTATTTTTTGACTTATTGTTATAACCCAATTAATATACAGGGATATGAATAAATATAATAAAATAAGTTTAATTAAAAAAAACAATAAATTGAAATTTTATTTTTAGACATATGATTATGTATTAGATAATTTGCATGTTAGCCTAGTTTGGGAATATCATCAAAATTTACAGGTTTTAAGCCCGTATAATAATTTAGTGATGAATTATTTATTTTTTTACATATAAATTGATTTATTACTAAAGTTAACTTTTTATGGTAGTGATTTACGCATAATTTAAAATAACTCTTATATATAGTAATTTTAATTTTAAAATAAAATATGAAGAAATAAAAGATGTTTTATATGACAATAAGTGTCTTTTGTAACTTATTATTTTAAAATAAAATATAGACTAATGAATTACCCGGGTTTTTTGTCTTATATTTTTAAAACTTTAAAAAACTATATGAAAAATATAAATAAAATTGAAAAGAGTAAATATATTTATATCTTTTAAAACACCGCACGTTTATTTCATAGGTCAACCGTACCAAACCAACCATGAAATAAGGAGGTTGAATATTTGGAAGTTTCTGCTTGATTTCTGTTTTGATTCAGGATAGAATGAAATCATATTCAACACACTTAACTTGGAGTGGCTTCCAAGGATTACACTTCTTACAAGCTGAATAAAAATTCGGAAACTTAGTAAAACAAAGCATATAGATCATTGACACCCTCCACTCAACCAACACTAACAAAACATAAAACTACAACTGGTTTTATAGCTTCACATGCAGCACCTAAAACAATCCCGAACCTTACCCAAGCACTCCTAAAAAATTGTAAACTCCTCGGTGAAAATGTTGAAATGATTTCTGGTAAATTGTTCATTCTCATGAATTAAATATAAAACTTTCTATATATTTTATAAAAGATATTCATCTCCATGCACTATATTTTATTTGCCCGTGAAGCCCCCTCGTCTGCAACAACTCACCATACATGAACAAAGGAGAAATATTACATAAAATATTATCTTTTTAGTTTTTCTCAAAAATATCATTTTTTATTAATTTTAAAATAGACATTAACTAGTAAAAAAGAACTCGGTAGACAAAAATTACATATACTTTAATTTTTTAAAACTAAATATGCAATCATACCCCAGCACAAAGCACACGTCTTACACTTTGGAGCAAAAAAAAATTGACTTTTAGGCTATGCATAATTTGGTTTTTTTCTTTGAAGAAATTGTTTAGTTTATAAGCTCTTGCATAAAAGTATTTAAAAAATAATTAATTTCTTAACATAAAATAAATTGAATTTAAATAACTTGAATAAATTCAAACTAAGTCCAGTATTGAAAAATCATCGGCCTCTTCCTGCATAGCATATAAAAACTCAAGTTAAATTTCAACCTCATTTATTGATCCAATAGTGATGCATGCATACAAGGAAAAGGGACAAAATTAATTCGTTAAGTCATATCTCACGAATTTTCCTCACAGACAATCACACTCAAGCAGTAATTCATAACAAAATTTGTCTACTGCTATAAATTTTTTTGAGAGGCAAAACATATACATTTATTTTAAAGCTAAGAGATGAAATTTTATCAATAAAAACAACTCAAGCATAAGTTAAAAAAGACTCAAGCATAAGCTGTGCCCAAGTAACGTTACAAAGAAGCATCTAAGAATACAATTATTATCCCAAACCAAAACAAAAAAGTGAACACTAAATGCACCGGCCCCACCTAGCCTCTCCCCCCAATTATAAAGTTTATTTACCAAAAAGTCCACCTCCTCAAAATTACATGAAGAGTGTCATTTCACACCAATCCAAAGAACTAAAACGAAACAATTAGCTACATTAAAAAATACAACAAACATTAAACCACTCAAAATTCTTTTGATGCCACCAATGCTTCCCCACATAATAAGAAAAGTAAAATATAAGCAAAACTATTCTGGAAAATGAACCCACTTTGTTGTGTCGTCTGATATTTGAGTTGTAATATCTCCACACACATAATCAGATTTCATAACCACTTTTCCTTCCACATGCTAGATGAATGTTCAACCTAAAAACACATCATCATTCTAAACTTCTAAGAAATTAAAATGAGAAATCCTGCATGTAAAACTAAATATGTTTCTTCCCATAATCAGTGACTGCATATTTACTGCTTTTCCAACTATCTTCAATTTATTTATACGAGATAGCAAACCAATAACTACAAATTACTGTGCCGGCATATATATAAATTAAAGGTATACGCAAATACACTTTCTATCAACCTTATTAAGCTATAGGAGAGTCTTCCTCTTTGCATCTTTAAAAGCTTTTACATGGACAATTATAGTAGTCTTTCCCATTCCGCTCTCTTGATTTTTCTTTGATCATACCACCTGCTTCTCCAATATAAGTGATTTGGTCAATGGCTGATCTCTTAGCCAATAAGTTGCAATTAAAAAGAAATACTAAGCTTAGCTAAACAATCTGATGGCTTATTAGCCTATCTCTAACATGATTGCATTAAATATTTTCATCAAGTGAACAATTGAGAGGGAATTAGCTAATACTATAAAATTTTCTAAATCACTGATTCCAAATAAGTGGAGGCCATGATAGATTCCCCCAAAGTTTTGCAATTGCAATAGAACAATCTCCAACTTTGAAATAAAAAAATTACATGATAAAATTTTGAAACCTCCTTTTATTTAAAAGAAATACAATATATTAAAATACATGGAATAGAACACAAGATGTGATCCACCCAAGTTATAAAATATACGATCCGCTGCTATCAAAATAGCAAGCCTTTTTTCTTCTAGTAAAACCACTCCCTATATGTCTACATGAAAACTCCAAATCCCCATTATCCAAACCCAAATTTACAAAAAAAAAAAACAAAAGTTGACATGCATCCTAGATCGAGGCTGAGCTATGCAAATCTCCAACAAACAAAAGATAGTCACCCCCCCTATCATTCTCAAATTTTTGTTATTTTGAATTTGTATTCATGTTTAAATTAATTATGGAAGTGTGATGATAGTTTGATACAATAAGGATATGATAAAGCTAATGAATTTAAGTGGTAACACTACTACATTAAGGATCTTTTACGACGGTTATTTGAGCCCAACAACGACGGTTATATAACCGTCTTCGTTCAAGACGTCGTAGAAAGTTGCGCTTTTCAACGAAGGTTATGAAACCGTCGTCGTTTTTATCCTTCTAAGATGGTTTTTTAGACACAACCGTCGTAGTTACTGTTTTTAAAACAAAAAAAAAAACAAAAATTTAGACTTTCAAAGACGGTTCTGAGAATAACCGTCTTAGAAAGTCACCTTTCAAAGACGATTTTTCCTTATGAATCGTCTTCGAAATTTTAATTTGTTTTTTTTTTCTGACGCTTTCGAAGACGGTTTTCTGCAGGAACCGTCTTAGAAAGTTAAGTTTCAAAGACAGTTTTTGCCTATGAACCGTCTTTGAAAGTTTTTTATCGTAGCTTTTCGAAGACGGTTTTCCAAGGGAACCGTCTTAGAAACCTTTCGAAGACGGTTTTTTTCAATGAACCATCTTAGAAAACCTTTCTGACGTTTTCGAAGACGGTTTTCTTTGGCAACCGTCTTAGAAAGGGAACTTTCAAAGGAGGTTTTGGCCTATGAATTGTCTTAGAAAGTTTATTTTGTTTTTTTTCTTACGTTTTCAAAGACGATTTTCTGTGGGAACCGTCTTAGAAAGTACACTTTCTAAGACGGTTTTTGTCTATGAACCGTCTTTGATTCTTTATATATATATATATATATATATATATATATATATATATATATATATATATTGGATGTGTTCGAAGACGATTTATGATTTTTTAAAACCGTCGTTGTGAGTTGCCTTTTGTAAAATAATAATATTTAGGAATAATAAAATTACTGATATTTAATGGCAATAAAAATTATGATCAATGTGACCAATCAATCATATAATTAATTAATTAATAATAACTAATAAATAAATCGAACCTAAATCAAAGTACACATGTGGTTATATAACCCACTGCAACATTTCATAATTATTTGTCATGGATTTAATTTTTTACATATATAATATTTTGTACCACACTTAATTAAAGAATACAAGTAAAAGGATAGGTGACATTTAAAGCCAAAAATTTGCACAAAGAGCACAAACATGAAAGACTGCAAGGAAATGCTAGCAATAAATAATTTGCACTTGATCAACACTTCAATGGTCATTATCAAAGAGATACATCCAATGTTTTAGAACATACTTGATTCCATGTGTCACAACTTTTATCAATATTTTTCTTTGAAACGAAACTTTTATCAATAATGACTTCAGTGTTGGCAGAATTGCTAAAATGGATCAAATGAATAGGTTACTCTATTTAATCAAGGATGCATTAAAAAAAATAGCAATCAAAGCTGCTCTAAAATAAACTTCTGAATGGACAAACAATGCTAAAATGAAAGTCTGCCAGATTTAAAATTTAAATAAGACCATCTGACAAACCTGGGCAACTTCAAAGCGGATGAGTAAGAGACAACTTTCAGTAGAGTGACATGTACACTTACATCAACAAGCAGTGCATTAAAGCATCAAAACTTAATGCTTTGACTTATACACGTAAAAAATTAGCACACGCAACTCCCAGCCAATAAGTACCAACAGAAAGATGTAATGTGTTACAATATCCTAACTTAATGCTTCAACTGATATTCATATTTAGGTCAATATAGGTCAAACTCATTAGCAATAAGGCTAATAACAATAATATGTTAACCCTTAAACAACAACCAATACTTTAAGGCTAATAACTCTAATATATTAACCAGATTAAACCTTAATAATATTATGAATAATCCTTGAATGAACTTCTTTAAATTTGAATTTAGGCCTATAAACCGCTATACAATAAATAGTAATTACATGATATATTTGCTGCCAACAAATCAGAATCTTCAAAATCACCATTAAGTATATAATTTTAAAACCTACAGTGTACACATTCCTAATCAGAGATACATGGTTCACCATATTTTATTATAAACTTGATATATACATTCTGAGGATAAATCTGGTATGCAGTATGTAAGGTTATTAAGTGAACCACGTAACTTACATATGTTCCTAATTTCACTAACAATGTTTGGAAAATTCCATGAACCAAATAAACCATGTAGGTTGTTGCTCAAGTGTAAGGTCACATAAACACTGTAAATCTGTAGCATTTACCTCTTTCATTTTGGTTTCCTTTTACCATGTGTTAGCACCCATGAAGAATGCCCTGATTGAGTCTGTAATGTGCCAAATATAACAAATCATTACCTTATTACTGAGTCAAATATTAAGTGAAGTACAAATGTTCTATAATTATGTGGGCATACAATAATTAGAATAATTGTGACCATCAAATAAGCAAATATTACAGTCAAAATAAATCCTATGCTGATTCCAAGCATGAGGGTGGGTTGTATTAGCAGCATCAAACAAATCAACACCAGTTCAGTAGAGGTCAAATGGGCAATTTCACATAAAATTTGCATATGAATTCCATAACAAAATAAAATAAAGCACCTCAAATAAAACACCAGTTCAATATTCAAGTCCCATAAGCATATTAAAAGAAACACAACAGATACAAATAGCAACTAATGCAATTATGTTAAGTCTTTAAGAACTAAGCTTTAAGGATCTTAAAGCCTAGGAAATTTTCTACTGACCTTAGTCATTATAATTAAGCACCTCAAATATTTTCTTCGTCTCTCATTTTGCCATTCCTAGTTCCATCCTTCTACAAAGCCAAGAAAATGAGGGAAGAGATCCCCCCCCCAACAACTTATACTATACACATAAAGTGAAACAATACTTCAATTGTATTCTTCTCATCAACCCCTCGCAGGTTAGGGAGAGGGAAGATAAAAAATGAAAAAAAGAGACTAAAATCAACTATTTTCATCCCAACAAAAGCTACATAAATGTATCCAACAATACAAACTTTCAAGTGCTGCACAATACATTTTACATTCACTGGTTATAAGCTCTAACAGCATGCATGTAAACAGGAATTTAGTGCGAAAAAACAAGTGCCTTGCACAACATTACCAGGTTCACAGTGCAATATGATAAGTGGTACAAATATTCCACAAATTGTGTCAATTTGCAGAGTGAGCAACACATTTGGGGTATACTTAGCTAGTACTATATTGGGGTTCATAGTAAGTTTTTGTACTTGCCTCACAATCCAATTTTAGAGGCCTATGAACAAAGATAAACAATCATAATCCAGGGGCTAGTACTATATTGGGGACAGAAAAATGTCAACATCATTTGTCGACAAAAAAATGATGAGAGAGATAGAGAAATGCTTACGCTTTGAAATACCAACTGTTGATTTAGGATCAAACCCAAACATGTTGATAGCCCAAATGTTTCCATATGAATTCCAAAGCTTTTATATGGTAACAAAATGGTAAGCAAATCATCATTTGTGCTAGATACTTCACTTTTTGTGCTTGACAGAGCAGAAATGAAGACACAAGCAGCAAGAAATTGAAGTAAAAAACTACCACATCAATTACCTACAAAGTAACCACATTTTGCTCATACAATACAATGCATATATATTGGGGGTTTGGGGGGTTGTGTTGTAGATGTATTGTATTAACCATAAAATGTTACCAATTAATAATTAATCATATCCACTAAAGACAGTTACAAATGTAACAAAATTATTTACAATGTCTAATCCCAAACCATAAACAAATTTACCACCATGGTTTGGGTCCATTACTAGTCATGTTAACCTGTCTACAAGGACTTGTTTTTATATTCCAAAAAAATGTTGCCCATTTTTTTCTAATAGTCATTATGTCCTCCATGTCTAATGATGTGCCATCACTAAAGAACCGCAACAATAACAATGTATACAAACATTGAATCAGCTTCATTATTCCAATAGATACATTGAAAAAATAAACTAATACCACAAATGTCTTCAACTTAATGTACCTTGTTCCAGTCATTCTGCAAACCCCTGCTAACTATGTTCCACATCCAATGCATTACGTAATATCCACATTCAAAGCCTCCTTTTTGTACATGGCTCTAATTTGATGAACACATATACAAAATGTCACATTTACAAATATGAAACAATCAAGACAATGTACATCAAGTGTCCTGTAAATTAGTAAACCTTCATCTCAATCCAGGTTGGTGACGCTGCATTACATTTGCCATCAACACTAGTATTCAATGCCTTCAGTGCACTAGTTCATTTAAAAAACAATATACATGTGGGTTAATACATTACCTTATTATGAGTGACCTAAGTTTGTAATAGACACAAAAAACAACTCCTTTCTATGCACTAACTTGTTGAGTACGACTTTTATGTGAATGGCTGGTTTCTTCCGCAATGAACAAAACCATACAACTGTGTTACTCGCAGGACATACAACAAACAATTGCCAATGGGCCTTGCATTTCAATTAAATCAGCTAACACTGGATGCCATTTATTTGATGTCATCATACCAAATGTATGTTACTTATTGATGCAAATAAGCTCCTAGATAAACTTGTCTTTGTGAATCCTTGATCCATGTTTGAATGTATTATTGAGCTTCAGCCCGCCTATCATTTGCATTGTGGATCATTTGAGGCTCAAAGAAACCATACACTGCATCATGGCCCAACTTTGAACTCCACTGATCAAGAAACCTGTGATATCAAAGTAACATTAAATAACCAAAAATACACAACATATGTTGTAACCAAATATGTTCTAAAGGCTTTATGAAATGAGGCATCACTACTACAAACAAGGTCTTCTAAGACGGTTCTAGAACACATACAAAGATGGTTCTAGACCCGTCTTTGTTTCAAACGTCTTTGAAAATGCATGTTTTCGAAGACGGTTCTAGAACCGTCTTAGAATGTGTTGTTTCAAAGATGGTTATCTAAGAAAATCGTCTTTGATTGATTTTAATTTTTTTTTAAACCCTTCTAAGACGGTGTTGCGCGATTACGCGATTGATACGGCAAGTGCACCGATCGTTAACAAGTAATAAAAGTAGGTAAGTAGAGTTATCGTCTCCACAGGGATTGGAATGATTTTTACAATAATATTAATTCTAAATGATTGGAATTTAAAAACAGAAAAATAAAGAACAAAGAAGTAATTGTTGAGTTGTGGTTGGTGTTTGAATAAAAA
>PYAF01000365.1:65386-90891 GCA_007407185.1 Glycine tomentella
AATATCAAATCTGAAAATATATAATTTAAATAAGGAAACAGCATCAACCTCACGCGACCCGCGCGCGATACCACGCGAGTCGCGTGGACTGGCAGAATAGAATGGCGCGTATCGCGTGGAATGTGAAGTTCCTCGCGTGGATTGGCAGAACTGAAATGGCTTAAACCTGGAGGTTCCCACGCGACTCACTTGAATAATGACGCGACACGCGTGATCTTCTCTGGTCTTCCAAGTGACCCGCGTGGATGTTGGCGCGACACGCTTGACACTCCAGAACTTGCTTCATTTATTATTTATTCTCCTCTTTTGACCTGAAATTGCACAATTGGTATTGAAATTAGATTTAAACAATAAAATAATAAACTCAACTAATTCTAAGCTATTTACCTAAGTATTTAATCAAATTCTAACCTAAAACTAGACTAAAAAACAAGATGTGTTTGCAACACATCAGACGATTGTCTTGAGAACCGTCTTAGAATGTGTTGTTTCAAAGACGGTTATCTAAGAAAACCGTCTTTGATTGATTTTAATTTTTTTTTTGAAACCCTTCTAAGACGGTTGTCTTGAGAACCGTCTTAGAATGTGCTGTTTCAAAGACGGTGACCTAAGAAAACCGTCTTTGATTGATTTTAATTTTTTTTTAAACCCTTCTAAGATGATTTTCTTGAGAACCGTCTTAGAATGTGCTATTTTTTTTTTACCATCTTAGATTTACTTATATTTAGGCCTTATATTTTTTCTTTTAAATTGTAATAACGATTTTACCGTCAATAACTGTCTTAAATCGTGTTTTCGTATAATGTTAAATTTAGTTAAAAATTAAAAAAAATTATAATTACTAATTGAACCTCACATGAATTGGATAATAACAATTTTACTACATAAAATTGGAAGATAGAGTGTTGTCAAAGGAATGATTAATAGGAAAGCTAAAACATGAATAACAACTAACAATTGCTTTTTCTTTCAATAACAACATTAATACAATTGTCCAACTTGAATTCATAAAAATAATTGCAAAATTTGAACTACAAACAATAACATTCACCTTAATATAGTTGAATTTAAACAATCATGTATCAATACACTGATGTGCAAGAGCAATGGATCATGTTGTCCTTTTTTTAAACATTTTACTAATTATTTTTCAATACACATTTGTCAATACATCCACAGCACATGTCACATGATCACGCAAATAACACATAAAGGCTTGTTTAGGACTAGTCAAGAAGTAGAAACAAAACTGTAATTGAATATGATATTTTGAATATGATATTTGATAAATTGCAATCTCCTAAATAAACAAAACTGAATTCATCAAGAGAAACAGAATGTATGTAATGGGGATTTGCATCATACTTTTTCTCTGTACACGTTTTTTAGCCTTTCAGCTTCTTCATCCATTGGCAGGTCAATCTTCTGTTCCACAACCCACATACCGCCTTTGGTATCACCGTCGCCATCAAACCCAGTTGAAGCCATTTAATGCACAATTTAATACTTCTGCAATTACTTTAACCTTGAAAAAAGACACACGGGTAACTAAATGTGAAATTGTGTACTTATTAGTTACCAAAAAACACACACAGAAGTTGAAAGTCAAATTATAGTATAATAATATTCATATCATCGAAAACAATTCAAAAAATCTGTATACATTTCAACTTTCTTTTCTGACAGATGAAACTATTACTCCGACACAATATTTTTTATTGTTACAAAAACAATTAAACTTTAACAGTATACATGAGAAAAGTTGATCTTATTTTTTCCCCATGATCAATATTATATCATTTAATTATAACAACTTTGATTTAATCCATATTCCAAGTATCAAACAATCAATTCCCTTCAAAATTTACTGCAGATCGATCTATTTTATTCTATTCAGATTCTATTCAGATTCAATTCACATTTCATGGCATCTAATAAACTTCATATTGGTTATTAGTCAAATTATCTCACCTGTAATCAAAGAAGAGATTCTTATTCATTACAGATGCATTATAAGGAATCTGATTTAAAATTGTTAGTATCAATTTGCAAGATTCCTTACACCAAGACTTTTACCTTTGAGCCAATCTTTAGCTTCTGATTCGGATTAATTCCATATTCATTTGGAATTACACCGTCAGCAAGTGCCTGCAATAAGAAGGCATAGCAATAATGAAACCAAAAAGACTGAACTACATTGATCAAGGTGACGATACCCGGGAATATTGTCTGTGGGTGTTTTATCTTTGCAAGGAAATACTTGGTTCTTTTAGTATTTTAACATCCAAAGCTTATTTCAAAATGGTAAAACCAAAACGTTACTCAAAATTTTATGAAAAAGGTTTGCTAAGTAAAAGGGACTCAGACTTGGCACTAAGGTTTTCTTTCAACAAGGATACAAGTACAAGAGAAAACAATAATAGTCTTATCCCACTAGGTGATATCAGCTACAAGGATACAACTTCAAAGGGCTAAAACTTACATGCAACAAATTGAAGTTGAAACTATAATATATAAAAAATGTTATTGGAGTATTATGATGTAATAATATCAGCAATACTACCAGCATGAAATTTATGCACAACCCCAAGTGGCATGGAAACATTAACAATAGTGAACCATCAAAAGTTATATTTCAAAAGTATATCAAGTGGATTCAAATCTTGCCTGGTCAGTCTGTCTTATATAGGCTCAAGTAGTTCTATTTGAGCACAAATTTCCCTAACAGAACTCACATACCTGAGCAACCTTGAAAAGCTCATCCAATGGCAATAGATTATGCAAGAGATCATATCTGTAATGTGAAAGTAAATGTTAACGTCTCAAACAAAAGGAATAAAAAAAGCTACATAATTTAAACGTAAAACTGCCAATTTTTTCTTCATATTGATTAAGTTGCAGATTATACACACAGAAACATAGAAGAGTTTGAATGCTTTGGCTGAAGCTAGCTCAACATGCAAATTTCCATCAAATAGTTGTAGTTGTAGTAGGTTTCCCAAAGCTTAATGACTAGTCAGTAGTCACAACTCAAATATCTACATTATTCTGGAGACACATCACACATACAATAGGATGGAGGGACAATTGAAAATAAGAAGATAATAGATGGACAATAGGGTAAAATTAGCGAGGACGACTAAGAAAATAGAAACAATAAGTCAAGAATTTAATAATTAATCAAAGCTGAGAATTTATAGGCGAAAAAACCAGAAGGCAATAGAAAAAAGAAGTTCACATAACTTGGCCGAACAAAACAGTTCAGTGGAAATGAGCTGAAATCTCAGTTCTTTGATATATAAACAATTTCCAAGAGTGAACAGGAAAGATATAGTAAAAGTATAGCACTAATAAATCCACCAGGAAACTCAACAGTCAACATTACATAACATTCCCTTGAAACCTACAAACAAGCTCCTGGAAACTTACAATTGTGACAGTCAATTTTTATGGCAAGTTCACTTATAGAATGAGAAAATTCTCACAAGTTATATAATCAATCTCCATGATTGGAGTATTGCACAAATATTGTAGATCTGGAAAAATCTTAATAAGTCATCTTAAAAACCTAAGGAAATAAATAACTTACTTGCATGAATCATAGACATCAGGAATTTGGGTGATGTCAAAGTGCCTGTGAAAGCAGCACACCATCAGTGCATCAGCCAATACATTACACAAACACAACAGCTATACATGAGCAACTTTGGGATTCATGATAGTTTTGTGTATGATCTTGTCACTGGATAAAACTAATTTAAAAAACCAGGGAAAACTAAAAATCATTTTAATTAAGTTAAATATTTTTACAACCAACAACATTTTTTACTTGTTCATGAAGCTACAAACTACAATGTAAAAGTAAAGCATAATGTATTACAATGGACCAAAAAGAAAAATAATTCAGATGAGATGATTACATAATACATATACGAAATCAAAATTGAGTTCATCTACAAATCAAGGAAGGATACAAATAATGAGCAAACTATACGGGTGCAATAAGTTTTGACTTCACAAATACCTAGTTTGAAAAAATTCCAATCTGGCAGCCTTTCGTCATGAATGTTTTGTGTAACTAAAACCTTTTCTCATGTTTCAATGGCATTTGAAGTAACATTTGTGTTTCCTAATATGTAGAAGGAAATACAATAAAACAAAACAAGATTAAACAAAAAAATAAATGTAAATGCTTACTCCTTGCGTTCGTTATACAGGTCCCTTTCGAGCTTTTGCCACCAAGCATACATTAATAGAAACCCTTCACTACCACAAGGTAATCCGGCAACGATACGATCAACATCAATATTTGTCTTCCCAAGTGCTTTTGCTTGGTCATAAGGAAGAATTACATCATATAAGCTCTTTTCTGCAAGTTTGTCATCTTCATCTGTGGTCAGCAGTCTTAGTTGTTCAGTAACCTTCTTAATCAAACTTACTTATTCATGAGATATGCAGTGGAAGTTAAGATACAAAAATATTTTTACTACCATTTCACACAAATAGTTTCATCTTCTATCAGCATTGAAAATCTATAAAGATTTAGGAAACAATAACTTCTGACAAAAACACCATCCTTTAAAGATTAATGGGCTCAGACAATGGCAAACAGCTTCCCAGTAGATCAGGATGAGATAGTACGAACATAGACAAAGGCTCAACATGATCTTTGAAAAGGAATGCAAGCCTACCATACCAATTTTGAAATTTACCAAAATTTTACAATTGCAACTCAATCAACTTTTTCTGACATATTTTTAACCTTAAAAAGTTGACATATATGTGTAAAAAACGAAAGCAGTTTCTCATACATGAAATCAAATCATATTTAATGATATTTAGTGACCTACTCATGATTACTTAGGGGAGGTTCTATTTTTTATCTTAAAATAGATTAAACAGGGGAAAGCAATTCTAATGCATTAGGTGGCAGTCCAGCACCATTAACCATCCAAGAAAATCAAGGTGATCCATTGTTATAGATTGTCTTTGAACTAGAAGTTATGATTTCATTTAGTTGAGCCTGCAGAATATTCAGCCAAGACTATAGATAAGTTAAAAAGCATAGCAGTATTCCTATATTACTTCCTGAACCTTGAAATGCATGAGTTGTTGTAACACCCCATAGGCCTTCGGCACGTTATCATTAATCATATCAGATTAGCACTTAAAAAAACATAATATAAAACTCAGCGGAAGCACATAATCGCTTTTCTTGATTCATTATGTATGGAATAAGAGCACATCACATAAACCACACACAAGACAGATATACACACCCCTACTGATCCAATTTCTCATACACAACCATAGGCAGATAAACAATTACATCAGGAATATACTCAGGAGGAAAGTCTCATATCATAGCATCAATAGTTCTGTACATATATATATACATCAGTGTCTTCACCACACCGTGATGATACAAAAGAATAACTGCCCTCACCGAGGGTATACAGAACTATACATAACTCAGGTGTACACACACCATCCCTTATCAAGGGTACAAAGCATAATCAAAACAAAATTGAGCCTTCAAGCTCCCTCTGCTGCCACCGGCCAAGCAGACAAGTCTCCACTAGGGCCTCCTGCCCTGAGACTGCTCTCCTCTTCCAGAAGAGTCACCTGTAAAGATAAATCCCACACGGGATGAGATACACATCTCAGTAAGCTCAGGGTCCATGGAGGAATCTGCCCCACCCTGGCCCACTTCCCATGAAACATACATCAGGCAATCACAAACAAATGGTCCACTGGCCCAGCCCTCTGGCCCTCATAACAATATATTACACATCCAAACATGGCGGAGCTACCTCAATGCCTAAATCAGTGTGAGACCGGAAACTCACACCTGTGCCATCCCATTAGGTGCTAACCCTTCGCATGGATGCACATATATGGTACCTCCGAGAATAGAAGGAGCTACCTCAACTTCTATCCCAATGGTCTGTGGGAACCAATTCCCTGGGAGCTACCTCAACCATGAGCCAACCATACTAGGAAGAAGCCATCAACTCCTAGGGAGGTCCATATCTATCTATTGGCCAATAGATCTATCACAATCAAAGCACTGAATCACAAGCACAAATGCACAAACATATCATTATGAAGATGCAACTACCAATGCATGCATCATGAAATGACCACCACTCCCCCGGAGTGTGGTGTGGCACACAAGATGGGAAATCATCCCCAGGGACACTGAACTTACCTGGTAAAGCCTCGCTCTGCAGTTCTTTCCCTTCTCTGTGGCTCCTACCACCGGCACTCTCAGTGTCAAGCCTTAATCAAGGCATATATCCATATCAAAACCAATCCACAAGCATCCAAGTACAGAAACATATCATATCAAAATTCCCCTATCCTAGGGTTCAATCAAGTCAAGCCCTCACTAGGCTACTCACAGAACCTTCAAGGTCCATCAAGGCTGCATACAAAGTATTTGAGTCATCACAGATTCAATGTACAACACATGCCTGAGTTCTGGCTCCAATAGCCTCATAACTCAATAGATCACTGGAACAGTCTAAACCTCAACCAAGGCATCGTTCATCTAGCCTCTCAGGCTCATAACAAACATAATCAAGGATCTAGCATGTCATAAACTCAACAAGTGACTTATCTCACAAGCCACACATGCTTAACACAGAGCCAAGATTCAAAGTTCACCAAATTAGAAATTGAAAGCTAATCCTTCATCACTATATGGCTCTGAACAAGTTTCTCTATAGGACCCTAGGCTAATTCTAGCCCCAACTCAAATGGGTCACAATATCCAGAAATCCCCCAACTCTCAAAACCAACCGAAGAAACTCGAGCTTCTTACCTCAGTGGCGACCAGACAAGCTGCAGGACTGCTTCCTCAAGCTCTGTTGTCCTCGCTAAGCTTTGATGCCTCGCCAAACTCAAGTCTAAAAGGGTTCTCTGAGAGAAGGGATTTTGCTCACAAAAGGAATTTCTAAGAAAAAGGACGAAGGATTTTAGCTTTCTAATTGGTTCTTTCAAGTTCCAAGGTCAAAGGAAAGTGTTTAGGCTAGTATATAAGGTTTTAAGGAAGCTTGGAACTGCTCTAATGGAGGTCCAGGGTGTTGGGAGGAAGAAGAAGAAGTTTCTTCTTCAGGAAAACACGATCTGCCCTTAAATACTCAGCCTGCCCGAGGTCCGGCGCAATCCGCGCCACCTCCGGCGCTACCCGCGCCGCAAAGGCGGTGGGTCTGACGCTCCCAGCGCCACACCCACGCCTCCAGCGCCAGCTTCCAGAACCGGTGGCGCTATTCGCGCCAACCTTGGCACTGGCTGCGTGGAAAACCAGAGAAAATGAGTTTTCTAGGCCACTTCCTGCGCCAACCGCGCTGCCTCTGGCGCGACACGCGCTGGCTGGAAAACATCTGGTGCCACATTGACGCCCCAGGCGTCAACTTCCAGAGAACCTAGCGCTCCTAGCGCCACATTCCAGTGGGTCTGGTGCCATCAGTGCCAACCCTGGCACGACTCGCGCCACGTCTAAAACCAAGTTTCCTGCTAAAGAAACCTGGCGCCAAAAGTGAGGGTCCTTACAGTTGTGAAATACAAAATCACAAGGTATCAATCACCAAGGGTTCAGGAATTCAATTGTTGTTTCCCTCATTCTCCACAATACAAAATTAAATTTATCCACTAAATCAACTGAGTCTATGCATTATCCATAATTCCATCCCAAAGGCTCTAGCATGGGGGACATATATGTGAACTATGAAAAAAAATTCATAGGCCTCCTAATAGTTTTGATAGTATTTCAGAGTAAATGAAATGCGAATAAGAAGGGTTCATTTCAACTCCCATGTATGGTTGGTGATTGGAAAGGAAATGAGCATTTCTACAATTATACACATAAGAGTTCCATTACAAAGGTGCTAGAAACCCCATTCTATTTAACCAAAATGTAAGGGAAAATAATGGATTGACCTATCTGGCTAACTTGTTCAGCTTTAGGTCAAAGTGGCAGAAATGAGAATGTTACCATAGAAGAAAATACAAGATACAAAATGATTATATTCGATGAGAGATTGGTTACCACCGATTTAGGAAAAGATAACAGAAAATCGATGAAGATGGTTTAGAGTTTAGACATATACAAAGAAGGTTCCAAGAGGCACTAGTGAGAAGAGAAGATAGAATTGTTTTTAATCCTGTGAAGAGGAGAGGGAACAAAAAAATATATTGGAGGAAGTGGTCAAGAGGGATTTCATGGTAAATAATAATGATGAAATTTTGGTCTTCAACCTAGCCAAATGGTTTCGTTTAATCCATGTAGCTGACTCACTTAGTGGGATAAGGTTTTGTTATATTAGAATGCATTAAAAAGTATGCTATAGTGTGTATTGCAAGCATTCCTCAATCCCAAAAGCTTAAGCTATTAGACAAAGACACACAAATGGTTTCATCTCTGATATGCACAATAAGCTAAAAGCGCCCTTGCATGAGGGGGTTTCCAAAAAATAAATCATTCAGAAGCCTTCATCCAACAGCTCAAACCTTTAGGAAAGTTGGTCTTTGACTTTGAACATAACCCATTTTCAATTTTCCATCACTACTGCAATGCCTATAATATAGAACAAGGACAACAAAAATCACTACACGCACTACAAACCTTGGCTTCTTCCATTTCAAAACTAAATTAATACTTTCTTTAGAAAAATTTTAAAAACCAACCAGGATTGGTGTTAGCTTCCCTTCAAGGTCAAGAAGACCTTTGGCAAAAGCGGATACAGACATCTGTTAACACAGATCAAATATAAAATTGTTCATAAATGATGCTATTTTTGACAGATTATGCAGGTTAGCAACATAATCTCGACATTTGACATAAATAATAAAATAAAAATCTCCTATTTATTTCTTCCAAGAACCTACCAGGATGAACTTCAATGGTTTCATAATCGATGTCATCAGGAACAAGTGTGTCGTTATATCAGTAAGGGCCTTTCCCGTTGATGAGAACACCATCCGGCATGCCAAGATCTTTTCCATCATCAAGGGCCTTCCTCGAATCCTGCATTCCAGAGCAGAACCAGCAACAAACAGTTAGAACCATGTTATATACAGTAAAATAAATTGAATTGAATTGACACTCAGCAGAAAACAGGACTTTCCATAAATTAAAGTATGCAACTAATCGTATGATTGTGGGTTTACCAATCTCCGATAAAAACAACAATGTCCCCATGTGGGGTATGAAAAGGAATAGGAATGATGGGTCTGTTGTTTATAATGAAACCCCCAAATCCACCAGTAGCTCTTTGAAGATGAAGGGAAGGGAAGTAGAAAAAGCTTCCAATTTGATCCTTCACCTGAAACTGGTAAGTCCAGTTCCAGTTTGCAGGAATGCCAACAACACCATCTTGGCACGAACTCCTCCGTGGCTGAATCCCAAACCTGTCTCACATGAAAGTTTTCATAACTTTTTTCAGCTTAGAAAAAGCAAATCTAAGTTTAAAATGAGGTGTTTTGAAATTGAAGAAGCAAGCAAAGTACCAATGAATGAGGAGGCTCTCATCCAACTTGTTCCGAACATTGACAGCAACGTTGTTGTTTGTGGTAAGATTGATAGTAGGACCTGGGAACTTGTTGTTGATAGCAATGACTTGCAACAAAAAACAATGCAGAGACAAGACATGAGGACCATAACGAAACAAAAAGAAATAAAACCTGTAGTAGTAGTAGTTTAGCTCTTTCTTCCTACCCACCTACCAAACTCTTAGTCAAATAAACAAAACACCTCATAATGGCATTCACAATCACATAAGAACCCTTTCACAAGTTTCAAGTGTTGAAAAAAGGTATCACATTGGTATCTAATAGTGTCCCATGATGCAGATCTGCAAGTAAAGCTTGAGACTTTACATGAACACACACATACCCAGATGGAGAGAGAGAAAGAGAGAACCTGCTGAGGAACTCCAAGAGGAGATGCAGTGATGTAAGAGACTTAAAATTCGTATGACACGAATGGATCCGCCGCAGAAGAAAGTGTGAGGAGCAAGGAGACATTGATGAGAAAGAAGAAGAAGAGAGCTCTAGAAGAAGACATTGTGTGGAACTTTTCTGGTTTTCCTCAAAATAAAAAAAGAAAGGTTAATAAGAGCCAAGTTTTGAGTAGGTTTTTGTTTTTCTGTGATTTTACATTATCAACGAAATTAGAAAGAAAGAACTTGGTTTGGGTTTGGGTGTGGTAGAGAAGAAGAAAGGAGAAGAAGGGCTCTATTGCAGCACTTTTACCTGTGGTGTGAAAAAAGCTCTATCTGTAGTGTAGACAGACAGTGGAAGAAGATGAATGAAGGGATGACAGCCAGTAGCCAGTTCATGTTAGTTACTTCACTATTGTCTCTGCATTTGTTTGTTGGTTACTTCACTATTGTCTCTCCTAAAATAAGTAAAATAATAACACAATTTCTTCCTTTCTTAAGGTTACAATTAGGTTAGCCCTGTACCTTCTCTTGCAACATTTAAGAATTTAATTTGCATGTCATGCAAGGTACAATCTGTTGTCATGTCTATATTACAAGAACAATGAAAAATCATAGTTGAAACATATCATGCTGACTAATACTTCTGTTTTTAAGCATAACAGTATGATGTGAACACACATATTCAAAAACTGTACAATCTGTATGGGTACTGCCTTTTCTTCCTTCTTTTCTTTCCCAAATTGATTTAAATCAGAGAAATCATGTGAAATACATAAAAAAATATGTTTTGAATTCAAGGAAAACAATTCAAATTTCAAATAGCTAAAAACTGATTTTACTCTGTAAGAAGGACTAAAGCATGTTAAAAATCTTTTAAAACTGATTTTGAGTTGTAGAATTGCAACACAAACCACCTCAGAAGAATGTCCAAAACTTCTAGAACTTCCCTAGCAATGGATGGAAGTGCTTGAAATGTGCAATAGCAGTTTGTATAAGTTATAGTGCACTAAACACTTCAAAAGAATGTAATTCAGAAGGTTAAAAGAACACGACCTTCTGCAGCATTTCAAGTCCATCAAGTTGCTTCGAAAACAAATCAAGAATGTTAACGTGATGACATATCTACTGGCCCCCAAAATTGATGTTAACTTGTTATGGATATAAAACAAATTTGTAGCGACCCCATCAATATATTACAGCTAGTAGTTTCAAAGCATTAGGGGGAGAAAATACAAGTGGTGGCTCTTTTAATGGTGACGAAAGTAGGGACTTGTCAGATAGATTTGTTGAATCAACACAAAAGTTTGGGGAGTCAAATTACTGGTCTGAGTCATCATCAGGGGTGTTTCCAAGGGTGTCATAAGAGTTGAAGGAAACACTAGCTACCCTGCAACAGACATTTGTTGTCTCATATGCAACCAAACCAGACTGCCCTATGAACTAACTTTTAATGTTGACTTAGGCCTAAACTCACCTTCTAAGTCACTATGAAAAGCTGTTAACTGAACAAAACATATTGTGGAAATGGCAAATTTTATGCTATTTTTGGTGGACGGATTGGGATTTAATGTGCAAGAGTCTTAGAAGGTAATTAACTAGAAAATCTAGTTAATAATCAAGCAGCCAATTTCTGGTTGCAGTCGATTTCTTCAGGGGCCTGAGACCGACAACAATGAAGTGGCTAAAATTCGGGATGCAACTAGAAATGGAAGAAGTTATTAGGGCAGAATTTTAAACTACAAGAAACATGGAACCCCATTCTGGAATCTTCTCACTGTCATTTTGTCAAAGACCACCATGGCAATACTATCAAATTCATTGGGTTAGTCCCATCTTTCTTACCTTGTTTTGATCACTAAATTATGCATATTGACTTGTGTCATTTTTACTGAAGTTCACATAATAATGGAAATCCAATTGGCTAACTACAACTATACTTTGATTTTTATGTTAACCAACACCCAAAGCTTTGACGGAAAACACATGTTAGAATTAGAAATATAAAACCATTCTTGTAACTTTACTTGATAGCTCAAAGTTTTAAGAAAATGTGCCTTTGACAAGGTATTAGAGTGTCGAAGATAAAGTTCCACCAACCTGGCCATCAAATATATTTTTATTACATCTAATTACCAGACATTACTAAAAACGTGATTTTGTGGATGTAGGGACCAATGCAAGTGCTCAGAAAGCACATGGGTGTTGAACCCAACAATCCCAATGTGAATGAAAGGATAATCAACAGAAAGCATAAACACGAAATAAAAAACACAACTAAAACAAAATCCCGAACCCCCAAAAACCAAAAGACGAGAATGCATTCAAACCTGGGTTGGAAAAAACACGAATCCATGGAGAGACGAAACACGTCAAGAACGACAAGTGATACAATGCTCCTTACTCACCAAAACACAAACCCATATCAGAGATAGAGATTGAGAGAAGTGGAAACGGAGTCAAGGACGAACAAAATGGTGAAAAAAGAAATCCATTACAAACCTGCACGACGGACTCAGGAACGATACCACAGTCAAGGACGAACTCCTCAATGGAACCACCAAGATGGCCTGAGAGAGGGTTGACGAGGTCGGGGAATTAGGTCGATGAAAAAATATGTGGCTCCTGAAAGGGAAAACTATTTAGATAATAGCAAATTCAAAGACGGTTTGAACTTAACGTCTTTGAAAACGCGCAATCAAAGACGGTCTTGATATGCAAATGATGTCATTTTACATAATCAAAGATGGTTCTCTTATAACTGTCTTAGTAAATAACGGAATATTTACAATACTGCCACCGACTACCATTTTAAGATGGGTATGGTGCAACCGTCTTTGATTTAGCGATGTAGAAGGCATATATTGTAGTAGTGCATTCAACATGATGTGTACTTACATAATTCACAGCTGTAGTATCGATATGTTCAAATATCTGTCACCTGATATTATTTCATTGACATCGGAATATGTAATGAAGAACAACGTTTCTAAATTTGCAATCCCAAACTTTAACCCACTTCATGACAATTGTACAAGCTTGTGGTAAAGTTCATAAGGTTCTTGATCAACTCATCCAATGGATCAACACTTCCTAAATTATTTGCCCTCACAACTGCTTCTGTTATTTTTGTTTCAGTAAGGTGTGAACCCTATGAGTTTGTTAAAAAAAATCTTGTGAAGTTAAAAAAGTATGTTGTAACAAAGGAATAACTTGTATGCAAGGTAATACAAATTTATACCTCACGTTGAAATGGTTTCACCAAATGTGGGGGCCATGCGACGAATGTCTGAAGGGTATCTCTAACAAATTGGATCTCTGATGTCGGAAATGGCACTTCAGCGTCACCGTCATAAACTTTTTGTACACAAACCCTTAGGACATCATCTCCATATTCCACATTGTGAATTGTGGAAGTATTGTCCAAAACTTTTTCCAACACAACAAGCTTAGGTGGCCCACGACATCGAATGTACAATCCCATTAATTGCACTACATCATTACCATTTTCATCTCCCGTTGGATTGGTTGCTGCTTCAGCACAACTACCCTTTGTGCTAACACGTGCAGCTACTTGTTGTAGTTGTGTGTCAACCATGGGTGGTTGTTGTAATGCCTGGTCACTTGCAGGATCAATGACTGTCCCCACATACCAACACAAGACTTTTCAACGTGCTTTGTCTTCACTCACACACTTCCTGAGAAACTTCCCAGGAGGTCACCCATCCCAAAATTACTCCAAGTCAAGCATGCTTAACTGTGGAGTTCTTAAGTTATGGGCTACCAAAAAGTAGATGCACCTTGTTGGTATAGGTAGTACCTATTATTTCCTTTAAGTTATCCTCAACTGTACAGTCCCATACCTGTACAACCTCTGGATCCCTCTCGTTCAGGTGTGCATTCGATTCATTCATGTACCCCTCCCGCTGGAAGCCTGCTAGGAGTCGCTCCTTGTTCGTGCCTCATTGCACCGGCGATCACTCCTTACCCTCGTCAGCGCCCGAGATGTTACATATCCACCAGCTTCTGCTTGGTTCGTCCTCGAACCACACCGTACTAGTAGAGAGGCCCTGCTCTGATACCACTTGTAACGCCCGGCCACTTGCAGGATCAATGACTGTCCCCACATACCAACACAAGACTTTTCAGCGTGCTTTGTCCTCACTCACACACTTTCTGAGAAACTTCCCAGGAGGTCACCCATCCCAGAATTACTCCAAGTCAAACAGGCTTAACTGTGGAGTTCTTAAGTTATGGGCTACCGAAAAGTAGATGCACCTTGTTGGTATAGGTAGTACCTATTTTTTCCTTTAAGTTATCCTCAACTGTACAGTCCCATACCTGCACAACCTCTGGATCCCTCTCGTTCGGGTGTGTATTCGATTCATTCATGTACCTCTCCCGCTGGAAACCTGCCAGGAGTCGCTCCTTGTTCGTGCCTTATTGCACCGGCGATCACTCCCCGCCCTCGTCAGCGCCCGGGATGTTACAGTTGTTGTGTTGCCATCTGTGTTAACTCCATTTTTATAACTTCCATGACCTAGTTTTTCACTCTTTCATCAAATTCATCCTTCATTTTCTCCATAATAAGTTTCTTTTTGTCGTTCGCTTCCCTTTTCCATTCTTCCTTAAGGTTTTTGATGATATCAGCCAGCTATTCGGGGTTGATGGATGCAGAAGAAGATTTCGACATACGTGACCCGTGTCCAAAGTATTGAGTTATAGTTACACTGGTACCTGCAACACGAACCCGACTGGGATGCTCTTGTCAGCCAATGGCAGCATTTAGGATGTCTTGTTGTCCCTTAGGCACAAAGCTCACTTGTGTCATTTGTTCTTCTAACTCGTCCTGCAACCATAGTAGCTCAAAATAGCAATTCATTATTGGACTTTTGAATGAAAGAATAAATGTAACATTGTAGTGCGCTCACTATTTTAACAAATATTTCTTCAGTGGTATTAGATGTCATGTGGCCATATTTTTTTGTGTGGGCCATTTTCCACTTCACATGTCTTGGAATTGGAGAATGAGGGTCATCAACATTTGACGAATTCTCAGTATTCATTGCATCTTCTCGTCTTTTCTTAATTTTTTCCTCCATCAGCTTCTTTTCAAACAAATCGTAACCCCCACGAGACAGTATGTGGGAGCACTCATTCTTTTTTTGGATTTACTGGGCTTTTTTCCTTATTCCCTGTGTGTAAATATTAAAAATTACTTTTAACATAATACAATATAATGCACTTTATTCAACTGTTATTATAGGAGATTACACTTTCACATCTAACCTGCCAATTTGGGGTTTGTCAACTAGCAACAATTCGTCCCAAGTCTGTACATCTAAGCCATATCTAGCAGAAGCATCCTTTTGTTGTTGTCCATCTGCACTAGCATATACGTATTTAGTGGTTAATGAAGACTTGAATTGTCTCCACCTTGTGCTAACCGAAGACATTATGTTCTTCTTTTCTTTCGCAGCTTTTGGGATATCAAATTTTGCCTACATCAAAATAAGAAAATTTTCAGTTATAACATGACACATTAAACAAGCTTCAATTAGCATTTCATCAACACTTGATGTTTTATCTTTTTTACCAAAATGTCATCCCATATTAGTTCCTTCAAAGGTTCAGGCATGTGTCTCCAAGTTGAATGCACAATAGGGATTTTTTCTCTTGCCACAACCCCCAAGTAACTGTGGAATTTTTCCTTGTGACTGCTTGATGCCCTCCCAATGGCATGATTTACAATCACTATTGGCTTTGGCTGATCAACACTTCTACGTGTAAGGCATCGCAGCCTGGTTGATTGTCTACCTTACATTGTAGACAAAGCTTCTGAATGCTCTACTTCTTGAGTGGACGAAGGTGGTGTGCCCATGGCTCTGCTAAGCAAAAGAAAAAGTAACTAAAGAACATTAGACACATTTTTATGATAAAAGAATTTAGTTGTGTAGACCAAAATCATTTAAAATAATTGAATAAGCAAACAAAGTAAGAAACACATTATGTTGGTGGTAAGCAATTACTTATTAGTGTTCTCCCATAAACCTTCATCATGATCAATTCGATCATCAACGTCATTATCTTTAATAATGGACGACATACGGGTGGAGAAACCAGGCATTTCACAAATATCAAGTGTTGCATCATCACCTACATGATGACTAATAGCAGATGTTCTTCCATGAAGAACAACTGAAAATCTTGCATCACACGAATCTTGGATGTAAAACACTTGTTTTGCTTGTTCTGCCATGATAAATGGCTTGTCCTTGTAACCCACCTTATCAAGTGCTACTAGCGTGAATCCTATACGATCTTGAAAAACACCAGTGTTTCCGTTAACCCATTTACACTTGAAAACAGGAACTTTGAATGCAACATAATCAAGCTCCCAGATTTCCTCTATAACTCCATAGTAAGGCATCGATGCTCGAATAGGGTTGTTATCCGATGCACCACAAAAGTGTTTGGAATCGGCGTCCACAGTAACACCACTGTTTTGCACGAAACTTTATTCATCTTGTGACTTTGTGTAGAAGGAAAAGTTATTGATATCATATCCCTTCCAAGTGGGTACATTCAAATTCGGGCCAGCAGCTAACAACCTTAATGTTGAAGAAGCATTCTCATCATTTAGGATTTTTGACTTAAACCAACTTATGAAAGTTTTATTGTGTTCTTGCAACACTTTCATGATGTTGAATTTAGGATGACATTTGGCCACATATTGTTTGTGAGTTTCAACGTACGACATAACCTCAGGCGTGTTATTCAAAACATACAAATGTGCTTATGAAACTTCAGCTCTAGTCATAGTGACAACATTGAATCCTCGTGTACCCTTACCTCGTCGTGACCGTTCATGACGACTATCAGGTATTCCAACTGGTTTAACTATGTCAAGATACCCAGAACAGAACTCGATACTTTCTTCGGCAACATACCTTTCAACAATGGAAGCTTCTGGTCTGTATTAATTCTTTGTATAAGATTTTAAGACCTTCATGTACCTTTCAATGGGATACATCCAAAGTAAATACACAGGACCACATAACCTGATCTCCCTCACTAGATGGACAATTAAGTGGACCATAATGTCAAAAAAAGAAGGAGGGAAGAACATTTCCAATTGACAAAGCACAATAGCTACCTTCGTCTCCAAATCATCCAACTTACTCGGGTCAATTGCTTTCCTGCAAATGACATTAAAGAAAAAGCACAACCATGTAATGGCAACCCTAACTTTCTCAGGCAATATTCCACGAATTGCTATAGGTAGTAACTGTTGCATCAACACATGTCGATCATGATACTTCAACCCAACCAATTTCAGATCATTCACTAGCACAAGGCTCTTGATATTACAAGAGTATCCTTGTGGGACTTTAATACTCCTTAGACATTGACAAAAAGTTTTTTTCTCTTTTGTTGACAATGTGTGACATGCAGGGGGCAAATATGTTTGTCGACCTATACAAGTCGGATGCAGCTGCTCACGAATACCCATTTCAACAAGATCTTGTCGAGATTTTAAGTTGTCCTTTGTCTTGCCTTGAATGTTCAGAAGGTTGCCAATTAAATTGTCACATACATTTTTCTCAACATGCATTACATCAATACAATGTCTGACTTCGAGATTCAACCAGTAAGGAAGATAAAAAAATATTGACCTTTTCTTCCAAATGTTTTTGTCATTAGGCTCCTTCTTTTGGGTCTTGCCAAAGGTGGTGACAATATCCTGAACACGAGCGTACACTTGATGCCCAGTTAATGGAGTAGGCGCAAACTGTTTCACCTGAATCCCATAAAAGGCTTTTTTCAATCGCCATATGGGTGATATAGTGTGAGAAATCTTCTGTGCCTCGTGTACACCATTTTTTCCCATGTTTTAGTTGAACAAAGGATGTGTTTCTTTCACACACAAGACATGCATTATGGCCTTTCACACTGTATCCACTCAAATTGTCATATGCTGGAAAGTCATTATTGGTACAAAATATCATTGCACACAAGGTAAAGGTCTCTTCCAAATGTGCGTCAAACACTTCAACCCCGTCAACCCACAGTTTTGTCAAGTCTTCTATTAGTGGTGACAAGTAGACATCAATACCATTTCCTGGCTGTCTTGGACCCCGCTATCATCATAAACAACATGATGTATTTTTGCTTTATGCATAACCAAGGAGGGAGATTGTAAATCATCAAAAGCACAGGCCACAAACTGTGGTTAATGGAAAGGTTACCAAAAGGATTCATGCCATTGGATGCAAGACCTAGCCGTAGGTTCCTTGGGTCGTGACCAAAATCTGGATACAAACGATCTATTGTTGCCCATTGAGGAGAATCGACCGGATGTCTAAGAAATCCATCACTTTTCCTACCATTTGCATGTCAAGTAAGGTTTCTTACATCATTTGGGGTAGCAGACAATCGCTTAAACCTTGGAATAATTGGAAGATACCAACAACCTTTGCTGGACGTCCCTTGTTTCCGCATGACTCATCACTACCTTCGTCATCATTGACTTTGTAACGTGATTCCCCACATGTGGGGCATTTATGCATTTCAGCAAAGTCGTTTCTATACAAAACACAATCATTAGGACATGCATGTATTTTTTGATATTGCATGCCATGGGACATAAAATTTTCTTTGCTTCATAATGATTTTTCGGCAACATGTTATCTTCAGGGAGCAACTTCTTCAACAAAATAAGCAATTCAATGAAACTTTTGTCACACCACCCAAATCTTGCCTTCAAATTAACCAATGCTAACATCGTTGACAATCTTGTGAAGGTTGTGCACGCCGAATATAAAGGGTAAAAGAACCAATATAATATTTTTTTAATAAATATTTACGAATAAGGGGCTGTTTCACAAATATTTACAGAAATGGGGCTGTGTAACATGCCTGGATTAGGCATGTTACGACATGCCTAGATTGGGCGTGTTGTAACATGCCTAATCCAGGCATGTTACAGCTGCCCCAATTCTATAAATAAGGCCCCCCCGACCCCAGTTCCTTCATATATTGGCTTCCATGTTCTCTGCCTCTGCTAAACTGCCATCATTCTGGTGTTTTTTCATTTTTTCATAGATTTTTGAAGGTGTTGTGAGTGACGAGAAACATGAGTTCAAGTGGTAATTCTGTTCGCGTTGTCTTATATTGGAATGGAAGAAAATATCAAGGCCAACAGGGTGTCATTTTTGAAGGGGAAACACGAGGAACCTCTGTGCGATGTACGTCAACCCTGAGTGAATTGCATGAAAAGATACGGCAAAAATTACGTCTGAATATCAACCAGTCAATCACTTTACTGACTGGAAGATTATGGCAACACGAGAAGTTCATGGGGTTTCAAATAATGGATGATGAAGACGTGGAGTTAGTACTAGAAGAATTTTGCAACCAGGGGAGGAAAGATTTTTTGGAGTTGTACGTGGATATTACAGAAGTTGAGGATGTTGCTTTACCCATCCAGGCAGTTCCACATCGTACATCATCATATGCTGCTGGAGGGCCATCGTATGCTGCTGGAGTTGCATCGTATGCTACTGGAGGGGCACCATTTGTTGGCGGAGAGGTAAACGTGTCTCAGGAGGATTCACATGACCCAACTTGGGTCATGGATGAGGATGAAGAGGATGACGATGATGAAAATATCGCAATGGAAGATCGGCTTCTTAAGGAGGATGCTAGTGCGTCGGATGAGGATGAGGATGCTGGTGTGCATCAGGAAGATGTTAATGTCGGGCCATCTGAAACTCGCCATCATGCGGAGGGTGGTTCGAGTCAACCAGAACAAAATAAATTAGCTAACGATGTGAATTAGAATGTTTTGTCATTTAATTTGTTTTATATTGTTTATTAATATGCTTTTAAATGTCCATTAAATGATGTTATTTTGTTAGGTTAAATAAGTGTATCCTGTTTAACCGAAAGTGTGCAGGGTTTAGATGGTTTGGTTGGGGTTTAGTGCGTTGTGTTGGGTTTAGGGTTTGGTTGGGGTTTATGGCTTGCTATTGAGGTTTAGGGTTTGATTGGGGTTTAGGGTTTGGGTATTCGGGTGACGGGTTAGGGTTGTCTAGTTGTTTTTAGCTGATATCGTTAATTAAACTGACGTTCAATGTGCAGCTGCTGAGGCGATTCCTTTCTGGCAAGGAATTCCTCATTATACATATATCGATTGGAGTTACCCACCCAAACAAGACTCTTTTAGCGATTCTGGTTCTGGTTCGGGTTCAGGATCAGTGCAGGGTCCGTGGCAACTAGGGGATGATTTGTTTGTCAAACAAGAATTTGACTCGAAAAAGGAAGCACAATTAGCAGTGAAGCATAACTTGATGAAGGAGCATCAAGAAGCAATTATGGTAGAGAGCAAGCCTGACAAGTTTTCCATGAAGTATGTTGCGCATACTGATGGTTGCTCTTGGAGGGTTAGGGTTATTAAACAAGTTTTCCGTGAGAAGTGGGTTGTTTCAAAATGGGGTGGAAAACACAATTGCTTGAATGATCATATTTCACAGGGTCACAGACAGCTTGATGCTGACGTAATTGCTTCACTGGTTGTTGGTATGTTTTAATTTACTGTGATGCATTTCGAAGACATATTTGTTTTCAAAGCATGTTGTTGATGTGATTGTTAACTTTTTTTTAGGAATGATTAAGGAGGAACCATCGGTGTCAATCTCATTGGTTCAGGAGAGGATTACCAACACATTCGGATTTAAAGTTTCTTATCGAAAGGCCTGGTATGCGAAGCAGAAAGCAATGGCAATGGTTTATAGGGACTGGGTAGAATCTTATGCATTCTTGCCCAGGTGGTGTAACTACATGCTTCGTTTTGCACCAGGTTCTTATTTTGATATTCAGATGAATGATTACTTCGTTGCAAATCGACTGGTACGAGCAAAGCGCGTGTTTCATCGCATTTTTTGGACATTTGGACAGTGTTGTGAGGAATTTATATGGAAAGTATAAAGGAAAATTGTTGGTTGCCACAACTCAGGATGGGAATAATGAATGTGTTCCTTTGGCATTTGCCGTTGTTGAGGGGGAGACGCTGGAAGCTTGGAATTACTTCCTTTCTAACATTCGCTTCCACGTTACTCGCATGCAAAATATATGCCTCATTTCGGATCGCCACCGGAGCATTATATCTGATGTTCAAAGTCATCCTAGTTGGCAACCACCTTTTGCTCATCATGTGTTTTGCCTGCGACACATTGTCAGTAATTTTAATCAAAGATTCAAGGATGCAAGACTCAAGAAGGCCCTCATGAATTTAGGTGAGTCAAAACGTTGAAATTTATCATAATTTTGGTTTAGAAAATTTTGTAAACAGAATAATGTTGATGTATTTTTTGATGTTGCAGGTTATACTCCCTCTACCGTTGACTTTGACATCGCATTTGCACGATTTCGCGAGACGAGTCCTGAGCTTGCGGAATGGATCGATTCCATCCCCAAGGAGAAATGGACACGTGCATATGATGTAGAGGGGAGAAGATACGACCACATGACAACAAATTTGGCTGAATCAGTGAACAGGGTGTTGAAAGGAGCCAGGAACATGCCTATCATGGCTCTTGTGAAACACACGTACACCCAAATGGTTCAGTATTTCGTAGATAGAGGTGAGGCGGCCGCCAAATAGCTTCAGCATTCACAACAATATTGCAAAAATGTGGTTGAAGCAATGAGGCGTAATCAGTCATTGGCTTCAGGGCACCATGTATGCAGATATAACGTTGCTCGAACGTTATTTCAGGTGGATGATGGGTACGAGAAGTCATATTCAGTGTCCCTTGCCGATCAGGTTTGTCAGTGTGGGAAGTTCAAGGCTTTCAAATACCCATGCAGTCATGCCGCAGCTGCTGCTTTACATGTGCGCCAAAATCCTTTTCAGTACGTGGACGACGTCTTCCTTGTAAGCAAGTTGGTGCAGGCATATTCAGTGCCATGGCAGCCAATAGGTAATGAACAGGCCATTCCACAGGGCGAAGGTCCAGTCATCATACCTGACAGCTCGATGCTGCGAGCCAAAGGTCATCCTAGGTCCACTAGAATACGTAACGAGATGGACGAAGTTGAAACATCCCAGAGACGTATGAGGTGTGGCATTTGTAAGCAAGTTGGGCACAACCGGAGAGTTTGCCCTAGCCGTGGGGGGACTTCATGATTTTCTGAGTGGTTGTATGTATTTTTTTTACTAGTGTTTGATAATGTACAACGTTATTTGATATGTTATATTAGTTTTGTATTAACTTTTTCTTTATAACGTTTAAATACTAATCATGTTTGATTTTTTGGTTTTCTGATAATGTATGCATTTGATGTAACAATATGTTGATTACATGCAGTCAAAGAATGTCTGACATCATACACACAACTTGGGCGTCGTTGAAGACGCCTAAGTTGGGCGTCATTCAACACGCCCAACTTGGGCGTGACTGAACTCGCCCAACAAATACGCGTCATTCACCACGCCCAGCTTGGGCGTGACTGAACACACCCAGCTTGGGTGTGACTGAACATGCCCAAGTTGGGCGCCATTGAGCCCTATATAACTCGCATGCTCGGCCCTCAAAATTCAATGTGCATACGATGGCATTCTTAGGAGAAACCAGCAGTCAGAACATTGGTAATTCAAAATTAGCGTTCATTTATCCGAATGGATCAACGAAGCACGATGAAATAGGGGTTTCTTTCCTATGTGCAACTCCAATTCCTATGCGAGTTCCTGATGACTGTTCGTTCAAACCCTGAAGAGTAGGATGCAGCAAACCCTAATTCTTCCTGATGACCATGTTGTTGACAACATCTACTATCGACAACCGTCTCTGCACGCAGGTCAGCACTATTTGTTTACTTCTGTGGCACTCACAAATGATGATGATGTTTGCAGAATGTTAAGGTGCAGTGACAATATGTCGAGTGCTGGGCCAATTGAAATTTTATGTGCCATCCAAAGAACACCCGATGGCATACTCAACCTACTTCAATCCACAATGGTTCCAACGCATGATGCAATGCTATATTACAATGGAAAGTGGAACATACCCCGAAGAGCCGGTTGTGTGGGTTATGCCTTTACTGGAACAAATCCAATACGATTTCAAATTCCTTCTGCATGCACCATGGAAAGATTGAAGGCTGTCATCAAGGAAGTTGCGCCGGTTGGATTTCCCCCTGATGGGATTCACATGTCACAGTTGGTGAGAAAATTGTTTTTTCGACAGCCACGCCATGCACAATATTCGACCACCACAATCGAATATCAGATAAGAGAGTTGACAAGCGACGAAGACGTGTTGAAGATCATAGCAGAATTGAACTACTGGAAACGTTTTGGTCCAATTGAAATTTTAGCCATTTTTAGAAAACCAGACATGCAGATGGAATGAGAAATGTGCACTGAATATTTTGTTTTACATTATTGTTCTTATTACAAATGAACGTTCTGTTTAAGGTTTATCGATTCCTGTTTAGGGTTTAGGTCTGATATTGTGATTAGGGTTAACGTCTTCGGTTACAGACTTAGGGGTAAGGCTTTACATAAACTTCACTAATATTGAGTAATTAGTTTTTCCATTCAAGTTTTGCCTTGGCAAGCACTTCCTTAGCTGCAATTTTCTTTGCTTGTCTCTCTTCACTTTGATTCCTTGCCACTTCGTTGTCAAACGCCTGTGATGATGACAAATACAATCAACCTGAATAATACTAAATCGGGCTGAGGTGTGGGGTGTTTCAAGCTTTGTGTTGAATTCGTGCATTCCACGACAATTATAAGCTAACTAATAGTTACACTGGAAAATAAATAACACAAACAAATGTAACATACATAATAGTTACAATACACATCATTAAAATAAATGGTACAAACGAATGGTACAAGCAAGCGACTAAAACTAAGACGGTGGTGGCCACTGTTGCCGACGCGCTTGTCTATCAGGTTGCCTCCGTCTTCGAGGTCGCTGTGAACTGCTTACCTCGACGGTGTCTGGCTGAGACGGGCCTGGCTGATAAGGATCTGGCCGATACGTGTCTGCCTCGAAAAATCCTGTCTCATATGATGGGACATACGGAGCTGGACATGGAGTGCCCTGCTCTGCATATACTGGCATAGCATGCTCAACAAATTGGGGAACATATGGTGCATCTGATGCCTAACTCCCACAGCCTGTAGTGCTCATATCAAAATCCATGAGCATTTGTTCCACATTCGTAGGCATCCAATCAGCGGGCACATCCCCAAAGCCGACATCTGCACCGTATGCGTCCGTCGGTGTAGGCACATCCGCAGAATAGGAGGAGGCACTATGCTCAGTAGGATCATGATAGAACACCTGACTCCCATATGTCGACGACACATCTGGAGGCCTATAAGAACCAGGAGCGGCAGGCCCGGGACCAACAATGGGCTCAGGCACCTGCTGAATAGGTCTCCATCGACGCTCCAGACCACGTCCCTCCCTTCTGCGACGACCAACTTGAAGAGACAATTGTGGCTCCTCCTCAAGCTGCGTCTCTGGAGCTTGTGGTCCAGACTCCACCACATGACAACTTTGTCTGAAGACAGACATTAAGTGACCCAACTCCTGATGCGCCCAATCAAAGTCGAACGTCGCCCTATTCTGCCTATGTGTGGCGAAGTAGAGCATCTCTATCCCATCGACCTATAAATTCAAATTCAAATATATAAACATCACTGTCAACTATGTCAATTATGATAATTAATGTAAATAAAAAAAATATTAATGAAAACGAAACTTCCACTACGACCCATCTTCGCACCCTTCTTTGTGATAAACCGCTTCCCATTTTCTCTGTACCATACCATGTGTAAGAACCCTCATTGTGGCGCGAGTAGCGCTTGGTCCCACGCTGATGGCGCCGGGACCCAGTAGAAGAAAACCCTGTGGAGGGTGCGGCGCTGATGGCGCCACAGCATTTGCAGCCGGCGCTGATGGCGCGGTGTCCCGCGCTGATAGCGCGGGAAGGTCAGTGCTGGGTATATTTAAAGGGGGGTCGCGTTTTTGGAGGAGAGAAATGGTTTTCTTCTTCCTCAGAGCTTCCAGCAGCCATGGGAGAGCTTCCCAAGCTCCCATGACCTTTCTTGATGACCCTAAACGCTTCCTGAACCCTTTAATCTTCCTAGAAACCAAGTGAGAGCGAGAATCCTTCCTCCCTTTCACCAAAATCTCCATATTCTGAGGAACCTCCAGAGAGGTGGATGGAAGCTCGAGTTTGGCGAGGAACGGCAGTGGTTCAGCTGCACCAAGGCTAGGGAGAGTAGCCTAGAGGTCTTCCTCATCAGTTCTGAGGTAAGAAACTCGAGTTTCTCCGGTTGTTTTTGGATTTGGGGGTTTTGGGTGAATAGTGACCCATCTGTGATAGGGCTAGAATTAGCTCTGGGTCCAGTTGGGAGATGTGTTTAGAATGATGAGAGGAGGAAGGATTAGCTTTCAATTTGTGTTTTGGTGACGGTTGGTTTTGGCTCTAGGTGAGGGCATGTGTGACTTGGACTGAGTCACTTGATCTGAGACATGC
>PYAF01000365.1:94001-120662 GCA_007407185.1 Glycine tomentella
ATCATTTTAGCCAAACAGTACAGTACCAAACACCTAAAGAATTTTCTATCCACCTAAATTTATGTCACTAACAAATTAACATCATCCTAACATTTTTCTAATAAATAAATCTTAAAGCCTAAACTAAAACAATTATCAAGTAACCTAACATCTATTGTGCTAAAAAATAAGTACATGCATCATTAACAATATAAATAACAAATAATAACAACATCACTAAAAGGCGGAGCAAAGCGCTTACTTGTTCGCAAAATTTTTTCTGAACAACTTCGCAATTCAGTAGAGCTTTGCTGCACAGAATATCCACCGAAAACTCTAGAGAGAAGGCAGAGCACTTCTAGAGAGATAGTGGAAAGTGAGGAAATGGTGGGGGGGGCCTTATTTATAGAATTGGGGCAACTGTAACATGCCTAATCTAGGCATGTACACAGTCCCATTTCTGTAAATATTTGTGAAACAGCCCCTTATTCGTAAATATTTATTAAAAAAATATTATATTGGTTCTTTTGCCAATATAAAGGGATCTTTAAATCACTTTGTAGTTTCTCATACATAGGTGTGTGGGCTTGCTAAAAACTGGCTTCTCCAAGATCACGTAGCATGTCTTCTATATGATCATTTGTGTCAACATCAGTGGGCGCAGGGGTTTGGATAATTGGCATTTTTGGCAATTCACCATGCCATATCCATTTTGTGTAAGTTGGAATGATCCCTTGACAAATTAGATGTGATCTAATGTCGTCGACTGACTGTCGTCTTCCATTCCTACATTTCACACAGGACAAAAATAATTTCCATGCAGTGAAGGTGCATCAAGTGTGGTGAAATTTAGGAATTGTTCAACCCCATTTTTGTATAGATCACTAATGCGGGGTGCTTTCATCCAACTACGATCCATGACCTTTACTAAACTTGGATTATGATATTGGCAATTACCATATGAATAAAAATGTCAACTTCATGTTTAAAATGTGTGGTCCTATCCCATTCAGGAAGTTATATTTTATACATCAATCCTGCCTGTGAAAGTTAAGTTTGGTTTGTTAAATATAATGAAATTTTGGAAGCATTTCGCATCGGTCTCCAAGTACACGAAATGAAAGCGGTGACTTTAACTCACCCCGATCAAGTATGCACTCGGAGAACAACGCAAAATACATTATACCAAAATGTCATTAAATTAAACAAACCATACTTAACTTTCACATGGAGGATTCATGTATAAAATATAATACATCCCAAACTGTCCAAACGGACAATTCAAGTTTCAATTCAACGATTAATCCAAACTATCTGCATTAATCACTGGATTGAAGCTTGAACGGGAAACTAAGGTTTACTCACAATGTAATGAAAGTTATGACAAACCAATATTTGTAAATGAACACATGTCAAAAACACAAAAGTCTGCGAAACACGAGACATACTTGTCACTAGTAATTGAACCGTTAATGTTGAAGAATGCGGTGCTTATCACGATAACAAGCACTTTGTGTTTCTTGACTTTTGAAGTTAACACAACCTTTTAAGGTGGTAATTGCATAAAAAGTTGGACCAAAAACCAAGAACACAAAATTATTTAATTCAATGTTAAACATATACATCCATCATTCTTTCATAGCAATAACAGACTAAGCTTGACATGGTGCTGAATTTAGATGCAAATGACAAACCACAAACAAAAATGATGTAACTATTTTAATTACAAGTTGTCCCCTTAGTAAATAAATTATCAGCTGATTTCATGAGATTCATGTTAATAACAGCTCCTTACATTTTTGAAAATAGGGCAGTGTAGTAGTCATGAGTGGCTTCAACGAGTGTGGTAATGTAGGAAATATTTAGGTTAGAAGTAACTAACATTAACCAACAACAATCATACTTATGACAAATAGTAAACTATTTTGTTAAAATAAATAATACTTACTAGAGGGAGAACAAATATGGTACCCATTTGATTAACAACTGTAAGCAGCATTTTCAAATAAAATATATGGGAGTCACACAATACTATATAGACCTATAACGTTAATGAAAGCATGATTGTTGTCAGTGATTAATCATGATGGAAATTAGCATATAACCAAACATTTAGTTAAACTTAAGTAAAACAAAACAATTACGCAGATACAAGAGCAATGACTAGTCCTTCACCCATGGCATATTAAATTATACAGAGCAAGCATTCAAGAGTAATGACAGAAATAGGTATTGAGCTTAGATAGTCGTTGGCTAGGTAAATTTTAATCAACATATGGTCCATCTATGCAGTGGCATGGTTTGATGATGAACAAGGGGTTTTAATTAGACACAAGTGCATCGATGATGTGGACAGAATATTATGTTTATCCAATGAGAGGCCATACGGATGTCATATATGTGAAGTGTTGATAAGATTGCGATCATGTCCTTCATCATCATTTATCCTGTCCCCTTTACTTATTTTACTCAACAAATGTGCAATTAGGAAATTAAAAGAATGATTTGACAATCAAGTTTAGATCCATAACTTTCCAATAAGTCAAGTTTTATCAAACCCTAATTATATATTTTAGCTGAAAAGGACTAAATTAGAAGCTTCAATCCCTAGTAAAGTTAATTTTTCATAGCTAGAAAGTAGTTATTACTTTGTGTCAACAGCAGATTTGATTATTTTAGAAATGCACATGGCTAGTGGCAGACTGTTATTATTACTTATAGGTGGGTACAGTGCTAATGACGGGCTCCCTGTGCTATTGATCCTAAGGTGCATGAGAGTGGTGAAGCCCATGGCAAAAAAACCAGCATGCATGTGCCAATTGCATCGTGTGGATAAAATGCTAGAAAAGACAGGTTGAAGCATGGGTGACTATAAATACATATCATGTCTCTACATTTATGTTAGCATGAACATGGTATCACAAGTAACTATGGATGCAAAAAATTACAACACAAGTTGAGAAGGCTAAAAAGATATCCATGCAGTTATTTAGGGTCCATTTGGTTTACTATGAAAAGTAACCTTAGACACCGCACCACACATTTCAATGAAAATCTATAGCTGAGCTTCATTTGGGTACACATCTCAATCATTCATAATAAATCAAAACCAATTTTACCAAAATCTAAAACAAAAAGATACTTAACCCAAACCAACAATAATGTCATGTAAGTATGAAGACCTAATCTGTATAAGAATTTCTTGGGCAGATGGAGACATCATGATGCATGCAAGCACACAATGCGAGAGAGAAGTCAACAAACCTGGCACTTAGAATTGTCTTTTTTCTATATCTTTTATTATCCTCAGGGAATCATCTCTAAATCCATCCTGCAACAACAAAAAACACAACATATTTACCAGTCAAACCCTATTTAAAAATCAAGACAAATACAAATGACCAGACCAGCATTCCCTGAACGTAAAACTGTCATGCTTATCTCTGGAATGTGTATTTACTACTACTATCCATCACAATCGAAAGAATGAAACTTAACATACAACATAATTACTTATAATAAGGTTTTATATCTCCAACATCCAAACAAAAAAACCAAAAGCTATATAAACCTTAAAACTATTATATTTGCTTGTGTTGATCATCATTTCTATTCATTGAAAGTTGAATCTGAACAATAGTTTTGATTATCTCTTCCTAGCAACTTTATCCTCCTGAAGAACCACCTTATGAAAGAGTGAAGGGTGGGACTCTTCAAATTGTTATCTCATTAACTCAAATTCTTTTCTCATTTCCTTAGCATGACTTATAGAAGAATATGATATTTCAATTATTTTTTCCAACTTTTGGAGAGATATAAGATCATCACATATAAGAACTATATCAATAGTTAATTTTATTTTTTTAAAAGTAGTTGATAGTCAAACTAATAAGTTATAAGAAATGAATAGATATAAGGTGGGTTGAATGGTTAAAGAAAAAAGAAAAAGGAAAAAGATGACGGATGGAACTCATTTGTTAATAAGAGAAAGGAATACTAAAGTAGCCCTATGACTACTGACTGGGATAAACAACCTGTTAGGGACTGGGCTCTGGCAACTATGTTGGTACAAGTTGCAGTAACCAGGAAGTTATGGTTAAGTTGATGTCTGAGATGGAAGAAAGAGATAGAAATGAGGTCCTTATAAGGGGAAATAGTGATGTTTTGTGATGAAGATTTTATCATATAATGTAAGGGGTTTGGGAAGGGGGATAAAGTGGGCATCTATTAGAAAAATGGTTCATAAAGAGAGGGTGGATATGCTATGTTTACAAGAAACCAAAAAGGAAACAATAGGAAGAATGGTTTGCAAGCAATTTGGGGTGACGATGATGTTAGCTAGGAATTTACACCAGCTATTAGTGTTGGAGGACTCTTGTGTGTATGAAGTGGGGATGCTTTTAAACTTGATAAAAAAGTAGTGGGAAATGGGTTCATATAACTGGAAGGGATATGGGTTGCAGCTGATGCCAGAGTTTCTATTGTGAATATTTACTCACCGTGTGAGACAACCGCGAAAAGAATCTTATGGTAGGATATCAGTCAGCTGCGACGTGGAAGTATAGGGGGTCTATGGTGTGTTATAGGATATTTCAATAACATCAGAAGACAATCGGAGAGAATGGGCATTTGCCACAGAAATTTAGATGTAGGTTTAATAAGAGAGTTTAATGAATGGATTGTAGAGTTAAAGGTTGTAGATGTGCCGAGCGTAGGGAGGAAATTCACTTGGTACAGACCTAATGGGACTGCAAAAAGTAGGTTGGACAGAGCTTTAGTTTCTGAGGATTGGATGGCTAAGTGGCAAGGCACAACTTAGCTCACTTTGGATCGCAATTTTTCTTATCACTGTCCTATTTTGCTAAGAGCATCTTATGCTGATTGGGGCACGAAACCTTTTAGGGTGTTGGACTGCTGGTTTGGTGATAAGTCATTTAGTGATGTTTTATGGAGGGTGAGATTGCAGCAGCCATAAATTTATTGAAGAGCTACAAGGTCTATAGCTACATGATCAGTTGCAGGATTCTTGGAGTTGGGAGGGAGATCCGAGGGGAAATAGATGGTGGGAAGCGCATATAGACTGCTGAATAAGGAGGCAAGCACTCAAAACTAGGAAGCGGTGTTCAAAGAAATGAAAAAGCTAAAAATCCCTAGTAAAGCCTCATGCTTTGCCTAGAGATTGTTGAGGGATCATTTACCCACTAAGAAGAATCTAAGCAGAAGGAATGTACCAACAGTCAAAATAACAGATGCCCTTTTTGTAAGAATGCTGAAGAGGATGCGTCACATGTATTTTTCAGCTGCTTTAAGATTATGCTGTTGTGGTGGGAGTCGATGAATTGGATAAACATTCAAGGGGTACTCCCGATAAATCCAAAAGTACATTTCCTTTAGCACGCATACTGCAGTCTCAATGATCTCATGATCAAGATATGGCAAATTTAGTGGATAGCTCTATCATGGTGCATATGGCATCATAGGAATTAGATTGTGTTCCACGGTGCTAGCTTCAATGGACAAAAGTTGCTGGAGGATGCCTTATTTTTCTGTTGGTCATGGTTATCTAACCTTGACAAAGGATTTAATATCCTTTTCCACTTCTGGTCTAGTAATATTAAGGAAGGTTTCTGCAATCTAGGGAGGGTCTAATAGAAGTGTGTTCTTTTTTGGAGGGGTGTGAGCCTATCTTCAGCGAGATCTTTGGCTTTCTAATCCATGCTCATTGCATGTACTAGCCAGCCATAGTTCTGGTTTGTTTGATTGATAGGTTGTATATATTTTTGTTATGCTATACTTGTACCCTTTTATCTCATATATATATATATATATATATATATATTATCTTTGCTGAGGAAAAAAAATGTTAGTGATAGTTTTGTGTAAGGAATGTCCCCAGCCATATTCAATATTTTATACTAAAAATGTTTTTGGCTCAGCACTGTGAAACAGAATCGATTCCAATCACATATTCATTTTTATATACTGGTGTTGAAGACTTCTATTATTTGGAGAAGCATTACTAAGGTTATTGAACACATGATGGATGGACATAGTGTTCATCTTGGTTTGGGTAATTCTTCTTTATAATTAGAGGGAACTAGAAGAATTTATACTTGTCTAAGTTTTACCTAAAGGATATGATTTGATGGAACATTCGTATCAGCCAAAAAATCAAAATAAGATTTGTTTGCGTTCTCCTTCCCGGCCCCTAGCAAACCAACCTTCTACAAATGCTTCATGAATATAGCTTCCAAAACACAACCCAAGAAGATAAACAGAGAGAATATATACATACATACTCAAATACTTACACTTATATATCTTTCAAATACTAGCATGTTCCCTTAATATATATTTATCATTTTGGTTGTATTATCAGGTAATTAACCTTCAGCAATAAATAATTGCTAGTAGTATATAACTATATATACATATATATACCAATTAGTCATATATATATAGATGTAGGGACTTAGAAAGCATGACCATAATTGAACAAGCAACTTATATAATCTTGTATCCTTTTCATAACTCAACAACTACGAACCTACCAACACATATCAACATCCATCCATTCACAATTCACTTGCTAGTTGGCAAGCTCATACACAATCACATTTCAGAATATTTATTGCACACTATACAACCAACTTACCATGTACACAATGACATTCACATTTACATTTAAAGGTTGTAGGCTGTGTAGAGGTAGCAGCAAATAATTAGGCCTAATCATAATTATAGGTAGACTCAGCTAACAAGAATAAAATATAGTGGGGTCTACACCATGACACAACCAATATCCATATTCCTATTTGGACTGCAGATCTGCATATCTTATCACTAAGTGGTGCAAAAGGAAGATCTGAATATAAGACTAGAATATACCATTATTTCACAGTGATCAATATACCATACTTGTTACAGATAAATAGTATTTTACAGTGATCAATATCATCCTATTAGTTTACATGTAAGTTTTCAATAAATGTATTTAAGAGGATGAACAATCAGAAACCATGCCTTCAAAAATGTTCAACTACTAAACGAATTTGATCTCATAGTTTGACATATCCAAAATTATTGTCAACAAGACTCAAATGATATAGATGATTAATGCAATGCAAACTAATAGACCACCAATAGCTCAATGTCTGATCCCAGCAAAACTCAAGTCCTCTATCCAATTTTTAAAACAAGAGGGGTATTTGTGTTATTTAAAGAGACCTCAAGTGAGGTGAGTGCAATTTCATCCTACTTATAAGATAAAAAAAAAATTAAGCCATTCGTGCTTCAGCAAAGCTGTTAGTTTACCTCATCGAGTCCCTCTATCATTCAACCTTAATTGCCACTAATTTTTGGAGTGTAATGGTTGCTTTACGATGGTGAGTAACCCTCACTGGGACTGCAAATGATTAAACAGAAAAATAACAAAAGCAGACCATGCTCAACAATATTCCTTCCATACAATTTTAGTACTTAAAGAACGATTTGTACATATGCATACCTAAATTGGGGGGAACTTGGGCTATAGTCTAGGCTGACACCTGAATTATATGGGCTAGAAGGAAAAAAATTGAACAAGTCATATATAAATAACCTCAGTTTAACAAATATCGATACAAAAAAAAATCTCCAATTCTGCAACTGTTTAAAGGCTTGGCAGGACAACAAATGAAGATTACTTACCTGCTGGTACTTTATGTTGGGCTTGATGGAGAAGATAGTGAATATGATGGAGATGTTGGGCTGGAAAAAATAAATTATACATAATGTTATAACAAATTGACATGAGGCAGGAGAAATGTTGAAGGCAAAATGTTTTATGGCCACTGGAAACAAATTTCATTCATATTGTCAAATTTTCTTACATAAAAAGTAGACAAAGGGACTAGTAGCTAAATATAAGTTTATTTGGCCTCACTTGAAATCAGTTTTGGTGGCTTAGTAACATTCAAATACACTTTAGGAGTAAATGTTACATATGGTAACTATGGTATGGTGTACTTCAGTTTCAAAGGCGAATAGCCATCTTGTTTTGAGCTCATTAATGTGACAATAAGAACTGATTTAAATGGTTACCCAATCAATTTTATTAAAGGGAGGCCTTTGCATGAAACATCCATCATTATAGATGTTTAGAGGAAAAATACCACAACAGAATGAAGTTGTGAAAGGAATGGTATTCATTGTAACTTTTCCACTCCAAGACTACCACAACAGAATGAAGTTGTTGAGAGGAAAAATAGATCTCTTCAAGAAATTGCAAGACCAATGCTTAACAATTACTCAACTCTCAAACACTTCTGGGCTGAAGCAGTAAACACTGTCTGTTATTTACAGAACAAAAATTATATAAGGCCAATCTTAAAGAAGACTCCCTATGAATTGTGGAAGGAGCGTAAGCCCAACATGTTGTACTTCCACCCATTTGGATGTTAATGTTTTATCTTAAACACCAAGGATAACCCTGGAAGTTTGACTCCAAATGTGATTCTGGAATCTTACTTGGATACTTTGAATCGTCCAACGCATATAGAGTGTACAACTCTAGAACCTTGACTGTAGAAGAGGTCATTCATGTAAGATTTAACGACAACAATCCTGACACTACAATGTTAGAGCTGGATGAGTCTTTTGCAAAGATGAAAATAGAAAATATCATCAAGTGTGCTACCTCGTCCAGTCGAGATAAGCTTATGTCCAACACATCAATGGACTATCAACCTAAAGAAGTCAGAGAACCTACTAGACTCTTGCTAAGAAAACATCATCCAGAGTCTCAGATCATTGGTGCTCCCAAGGACAAAATGCAAACAAGGAACTCTCTCAAGCATACAACACTATTGTCAGAGGTTAAGCCAAAACACATAGGTGATGTTATGCCTGATGAGCACTGGGTCAAAGCAATGCAATAAGAGCTGGATTAGTCTTAGAAGAACGATGTTTGGAAGCTTGTAGAACTTCCCAAAGGAAAATCAATTGTTAGAGCTTAGTGGGTGTTCAGAAAAAGGTTTGACAAAACAGGTAAAGTTGTGAGGAATAAGCCTAGGCTAGTAGCCAAAGGGTACTCACAATAGAAAGTTATAGATTATACTAAAACCTTTGCTTATGTTGCTCGTCTTGAGGCAATGCACATCTTACTATCCTTTGCTGCTCATAATGGTATGTTGTTGTATCAAATGGACGTAAAAAGTGTGTTCCTCAATGGTATTATTAAGGAAGAAGTCTATGTGGAACAACCCCCTGGGTTTGAAAGTTCTATCTACCCTTATCAAGTTTTCAAACTTAATAAAGCTTTGTATGGTTTAAAGCAAGCTCCTCAAGCTTTCTATGAAAAGTTAAGTGATGTGTTGCTAACACATCTTAGTTTTAGGATTAATTTAATTTATAATTTAATTAAATAATTAGGAATATAGATTAGAATAGGTTAAGTTTATCATTTATAGTTAATTTTATCTCATTCATTTCCAAAGTATGTTTTCAAGGCCAAAAGGAGGAGAATAAAAGCCAAAAAGAAGAAAAGCCAATTTAAAGTCTCGCGCAATCCGCGCCAAGTGCCACGCGAGTAGCGCCGTAATGTAAATGCCAGGCTTTTAGCTCGAATAGGTCGCGCGGATAGCGCCAAGTCCTGCACGAGTCGCGCCATATGCCCAAGACCAACCCTCCAACTCGAAGACTTCACGCGATCAGTGTGAAGGTCCGTGCTACCAGCGCCATGAAGTCGGATTGGCCACGCGATCAACGTGAAATCTTGTGCGGTTAGCGCCACAAGGTCTGAAGGAAGCCTCCCATTCATGCTATCCATGCGATTAGCGCGGAATTCCACGCGATTAGCGCTGGAAAGATGCAGTTTCCTTATTTAAAAAGATTTGGTTCGAAAATTGGGAAGAAAAAGGGGCTTTGTTACTGGAATTAAATCATCCTCAAGGCAATTATAAAAGGAGGCCTCTGGACTGAAGAAAAGGACTTTGGATGGCAATTGATAACCACTTGGAGAGTTGAATACGTAGAATCAAATCTAGAGTTGTTGAAGAATAATGTTTTCCTTGTATGCTTTGGTGTTTTTGATGACTATGTCAGGCTAAATTTCTGTATTGTGGTTAGGCCAAGAACCAATGTGAACTCCTCTGTAATTTGACTGGTATTGAATGACATTACTCTGATTGCTTTATTTTACTCTGTTCTTTACTGTTATATTCTTTCTTAGAATTGGTCATTCTATTTAAGTTCTGAGGGTTAGGATTCGCAATAAGGATGTTGGGATTCTAATTTCTGACATGAGTAAGATAACAGTTTTTACATTGCCTAGGGATAGGAATGTATAATTGCAGAACTTTATAATATATTCTTTTAAAAGCTTAGCTTGATAGAAATCACTAAGGAATTAGGGTTTTGATTCAGGTTAAAGGGTTAATTCACTAAAGGATTAAGGATTAGCTAAATTAGGAAAGATTTATTCTGAGTAATTAGAAGTAATTGACTTTGATAACCAGTTAAGTGAAAGAGGCAGGAATCAAAGGGGATTGTGTCCTAATCACAATTGTTTCATCCATTGGTTTACAACTTACTCAACTTGCTTTTTAATTCTTTTAAATTATGTTATTTACTTGATCACTCAATTTCACAATACAACAACATTTTCTCAAAAATAATTTATTTTCCCTTCCAATTGCTTAGACTACGAATTACCATAGAATCAGTGTCAATATCTGTGGATACGATACTCTACTTACCTACTCTATTACTTGAAACGAGCGGTATACTTGTCGTGTGCGCAACATTAAGTTATGTTTTAACTGAAAATAGTCTTATAAGAGGAAAATTAGATACTACTTTGTTTCACAAAGATTATGGAAATAAATTCTTAATCGTCCAGATATATGTGGGCAATATCATATCCAGTGCTACTAATGACTCTTTGTGCGAGGATTTTTCCAGGCTTGTACATGTAGAGTTTGAAATGAGTATGATGAGAGAATTGAAGTTCTTCCTTGGACTTCCAATCAAACAAATAGACGAAGGCATATACATACATCAAACCAAGTACGTAAAGGAACTACTAAAAAGTTTAAAATGGACGATGCAAAATATATGAAAACTCTCATGCATCCAACCATTGTACTTGGACTGGACAATGAATCAAATAAGGTGGACAAGAAGGCATATAGAGGAATGATAAGATCTCTTTTGTACCTCACTGCGTCCAGACCTGACATGATGTTCAATGTATGTCTCTATGCCAAATTCCAAAAGAAACCAAGGGAAGTTCATCTATCTTCTATCAAACGCATATTTAGATATTTGATTGGAACTCCTAAACTTGGTCAGTTCTTTAAAAGAGAAAAGGAATATAACTTGCTTGGTTACTACGATGCAGATTTTGCTGGAGATAGAGTAGAATGCAAAAGCACCAGCAGAGGCCGTGACATCATTGGTGGATGCTTAGTTTCTTGGATGAGCAAGAAACAAGGAACAATAGCTCTATCAATAGCAGAAGTATAGTATATATCTGTTACTAGTTATTGTTCTCAACTCCTGTGAATCAAACATCAGCTTGAGGACTACAACTTGTTTGAGAGTAACATTCTTATCCTCTATAATAATATTGTTGCTATTGATCTTTCTAAAAATCCTATCATGCATTCATGTGCCAAAATATAGAAATAAAACATCATTTCATAAGGGCTCACATTTAGAAAGGTATCTTGTGGAATTACAAGTTGTATCTATAGAAAACCAGCTTGTTGATTTATTTACAAAACCCCTTACTGAGGATAGGTTAATCTCCTTTAGAGAAAGGCTTGGCATGCTCCTTGTGCAATGAAGTTTCAAATTTATGTGGAAGGTCTCAACACATTGCTATGCGTCCAAAGAACCTATCATGCAATGATCTTAGTAAGTCTTATGCACTACACACATGCGTCCAACATATGGATTGTGACCACTGAATTCAAGCCAGATGAAACACAACGTTTTGAGTATGTGTTCAATCACTTAAAGCAGGTTAGATTTGTAACTCCTTGAAATTTCGATAATTGAAAATAGATGTTTGATATATTTCTTGTGTTATTTGATTATTTGAAGTGTTGTGTGAATTATCCTTATGTAACTACTTGGTGTGTATGTTAGGTTATGTGGAGTTTGTTTGATTTGAGTTGAAAGTGTGTGATTTCAAGTTTTACCCAAAACCTATTTCGATAAAGCTATGATCTTGGACTCGTTAAACGTTGGATCACCTTCAAATTTTGATTGTAGGTTCACAACCTACCTTTGCATGTTTTAACTATTGGGATTTGTAAAAAAAAAAAAAAAAAAACTTTTGATATCTCTCTTAGTGTGACCAACACGTTAAGCGCAATTTCAGACAAAGAGAAAATTGTGTTTAGCGAGACCAAATTGCTAAGTGGGATCTGCAGTCTATAAATATGTCCATCGGTGTGAAAAACACGATTTTTCAGTTCTCTCTCTCTAAACCCTCACCCAAAGCCCTAACCCTTCTCTCCCACCACCCACGACCCCCGGTGGCCGACATGAGTTGTCGTTGCTTGCCGTCAGACCACTACAGGAGAGGAACACTTTAATCGAAAATGAACCTTCAAAACTCAACTCAAGGATTCGGTAGAAAATGGAGCCTCCAATCCTCCTTTTGTGGTTTCTTCGAGGTAATCATGATTTCCTTGTCTTTTCTTAGTTTGAGCCTCTCTTAGTATCTCTTGTGATTTGGGTACTGTAATTGGATGTTTTTACACTTTCTTTGAAAGATCTTTGAAAATGACACATTGTAAAAGTTGTCTTTTTATAATATTGATGTCATTTTGGTAACCTTCATTGAACCCCGATCACATGGCATGATCATCATTCCAAAATGACGTCTCTTTGATGTAGACTCCAAAAATACTATTTTAGTAACTTTTAAATTTGAGTGGGTATTTGACCTCGAATAGCAATATTAACATTGTCTTCAAAATCTGTATCGAATTGTCTTTAATTTGGTATATAGAGTTTTGCATTTGGACTAATGGACATGAACCTAAGAGATCTCAAAACAACATCATTAGGAGCTAACAGGAGAATATATATAGGTGAGGGTAGTTTCTCGTTTTTTTCCAGCTTTTGATACCAAAGTTGGGGTCAGGGAACCCAATTATAGGGATGTATATGTGTCCTTGTTGTGTGATAGTTTTCAAGAAAAATTGTATTTTAAACTAATGGAATGCGATATATATGTTATTGATGAATGAAATTGTGAATGATGATGTTGTAATGATTGGATTTTTTGGGAAAAGTCTTAATTACGGAGGAGACTCTACCCAAAATTTTATTTCTATTCTTCTATTTACTTTTTATTAAATTTTAAATGGGCGTAAGAGTTTAGTTTGTATACTATAGTTCTTCTCTTTAATTTAGAATTTTCCTAAAATATCAGTCTTGTGGTATTATGGATTGTTATTTTTTTTATATTCCTTAAAATGAAAAAAAAATCTTGAAATCCAGGTCGAATTTTTCAATTCATTTCCATTTTGAGATTGTAAGAGATTTATGTTGTCTGAAGACCTAGGAAATGTGAATCCCATGTATAAATTTATATGCATGTATGTGGAATGCACTTGCTTATGATGATGATCATATTGAAATGAGATGATGTTGATGTTGGTGATATTGAAATGAAATGATGTTGATGTTGATGATGACATTGAGATGAAATGATGTTCATGTTAATGATGTCATCATGACAAATGTGTGCTATGTATGTACATAGAGGGGTCCCTAGAGAGGGAAGAGGATTGTTTTAAAAATTTTAAGCATCTCTGGAGAGTGAAAGAGATTGCTTAGAATTTTTAACTATCCACGGTCAGTGCATTGATGGTGTCCATGTTTCATACTTTATAATTGCAGGGAAATAGTATAAATGGTGGCAGTAAGTACCTGCGGTTTTTCATGAGAAAAAATGCGAGTACTTTGGGGCATATCACTCAGTTTGGAACTCCCTTGAGACTCAAGCTGATCACCATGGGAGGGATTTGCCTGTGCACGACAGGGTGACTATTAGACACAAGGGGAGCTTGAAGAGGATCAAGATGAGGAAGCTCTTTAACTTAGACAAAGTTTTAGCTTTTTACATGTTATTCAATTGAAGGCATATGTAATTTGTTAGTTGGTTAAGAGTTTCATCCTATGATCTCTTGCATTGCATAAACATCATTCATTGGCATGCATACGTAGTTTTTATGTCTTGTGGAAAAAGCTTAAGGTTTTCATGTTTGCGTAAAGAAGCCAAGTACTGATGGTTAAGTTTTGGAAAAACTACTTTTTACACTGCTTTAATCGATTACCAACTCATGGCAATTTATTACTTAAGCTTTTGAAGAACACTTTAATCATAGTAGCATCGTAACCGATTACCTTCACAAAGTCACATAAATGTCTTCCTATGATAATCGATTACAGAACTGTGGTAATCGATTACTTGGTGCATTTTAGAAAACAAGACTTTTTGTGTTAATCGATTACTTTGCTCATATATATTTTCCAGAAAGCTTAAGAACATTTTAATCAATTGAATTTGTTCTTAATTGATTACATTGGTGGTTCTAATCGATTACATTCAGTAACAACAGTTTGTTATAAATAGCCGCTGGGTCTTTTGAAACTAACACAGAACATTACATTCCAAATTTTCATAGTTTTCAAAAGGCTTCTGTTTTGAGAGAAAATACACTGAGTAACAAAGCTCTTGACCTACAATTCATGATATTCATTTTTCATTGAAAGGTTTTCTCCCAGACAAGATTTTGAAGAAGCTCTTGGAGAGTTTGGTCTAAAACTTGTTTGCTTTCAACCTAGATCAATATTGGTAATTATATGCATTCATATTGTTTTCAATGATCTTGACCAGTTATTGCATCATTTTCAAGTGAGAGTGTTATGTGGACATGCTTAGGCTATTTCCTGACTAATGGTACCACATTGCAATTGAGAGTTGAATCAGGTGCATGCATCATTTTAAGTATAATTGATCTAAATTGTTGAAAAGTTGATGTCTAGTTTGTTAAATGTATGTTAAACTTATGGATATATTGAGAATAGATTGTGATGGTTTGTTATCATTTTCTTTCCAATTGTGGTCATTTTATATTTGTTTATCTTTACAATAAACTCACCCTTGCAATGTTGTACTGTGTGGTTGGTACCTGTGATGATCGTGAACCTTCATTCGTAAGAGCAGATGAGCAGCAATAGGTGATGTTGGATGAAGATCCTTTTTGTTGGAGCTGCCAAACCATCGTGATAACATTGGAACTTAGTTTGGGAGAGAGTTGTGTTTTGTTATCAATTTTTTCTTAGTTGGTTTCTTTTTCTTTTTTATTGAGCATGTAAATCCCAAGCTTAGATACATGTAAAAACTAAATTATGTTCTAACATATAAATGATATATAATGGTTTAATTTATATGTGTGTGTATTTATTTATTTATTTACGTATTTGTGCGATGCCTAGTGAGTGTATTATCGCGAAAAATTTATCCTCATTTTCATCATCATAATTAATGGAGTTTCCAATTTTAAAATTGAAATTACACGTTTAGAGTTATGATATCGTAGCAACAAGGCGGGTCGTTACAGGATCTTTATTTGAAAAAGCCCATTTCATTTTAATTTCGCCCCAAGTTTCTCTCTTCACCCCCAAACACTTAATTGTCACCATCATAAATCACCTTGACTTTTCACTATCAAGCCTTCTGCATTCTTTCTCTCCCTCAGAAAACATTTGCACCCAAAACCTCCTCTTTCTCTTAGAAACTTCTTGAAACCCTTGCAATAACCAAGAAAAAGAACCAAACAAAACCACCCAGACTTCAGGAACAACCCACATTCTGTTTTATCCGAAGAAGGTGAAGTTGTACATATTTCTAGACTTGCACCAGTCTCTATCATTATTGCAGAAGTCTCGCTGAAAGACAAGGAGGCCAAAGTTCATATTGAACACTTCTTCTACATTGAGTCGTTGGAAAATGTTGGATACATTATCAAGGCACACGTCATGTTGTGCGGCATTCACCACTTCTTTGAAGACCCCAAGGTGACAGTGCTTGAACTCGTACGTGAATTCTGGAGGACAACCAAGGACTACCACAACGAGGTCATTAAAGGTTATTTTGTTGGCTAGGTACTTGGCATCACTGTTAAGCTGTCTGTAGAGACAATCGCTCAAGTTATTGGCTGTGAGCATAGAGGCACCAAGTTCATGAACAGTTGGGTTAATGAACTTGAAGACCACATTGGGAACTCCCTTTGGGGACCCATCAGGGCCAACGTGCCAAGGAAGTATGGCACTCTCCTAAGTCAGGCAAAGATTTTTAGCAGATCATCAACAAGGCCATCATCTACAAACAGAGCTCACCTAATATAGGGAACCCCCTTTTACTTGTCCCAAATTCTCTTTAATTTCTTTGCAACTGAAGTGATGAAGGACAAGAGCATCGGGAAGGGCATCTACCACAGTGTAGTCCTGGCGAAGATCCTTGACACCCATGGAGTGATAAGGAAGTTTTTGTATGACACTCCTAAGACATACAAGACCACATATATTTTGATGGGGTATTTTTACCCAAGCAAAAGGCTTTCAGCCAAGAAAACATCTTAAAGATGAGATTGATTGATGATAGGTCTTTCCAACAGACTCCCTAAGTGGATGATTCCATTCTTGCTGAACTTCATCAGAAATTTGGACTCAACACTGGACGAGATGAACAATTAGACGCAGTATAGAATGCTGCTGATGAAGACCAAGTAGTGGACGCAAACACAATGACTATTCAAACAAAAAAAAGAAGAAAAAAATGGATGCACCTTCGTCCAAGGCTGCTCCTGTACCCTAGTGTCCACCACCCTCTCTGGTTTCTCCCAAAGTAACAAGTTCCATGGCCCATGTATCAAGAAAGGCAACGCTTAAGAAGAAACAACCATCATTCACTGCAGAGCACTGAAGAGAGATCAATGAGACTGATGATGATGAAGATGGGTTGGTTTTTAGGAAACATAAAGTTGCACCCCTTCGGATGAGACCATCGCGCCTCAAGTGAAGAAGGTAAAACCAACACCACAAGCTCCTCCTCCTCCTCCAACTCAACCTCGCCCCAACAAGCGGGAGAAAAAAGGAGCACAAAGGACCAAGTGTCCAATAAACGGGCAAGCTGATGTTGGTACTGCTCATGATCCTTAACTTGTTAAGATTTCTCCAGTTCAAGAACAAACCTCCATTGTCTAGCAGTTTGGAAGAAGCCTGAGAAGAACTGAGATTATTCATCCCAAGAAGAAGAAGAGAGTTGAGTCCAATGATGATATGGATGATGAAGTTCCACTGTAAGCACCTCCTTCACCCATCCACCTTGACCGCTTAGTTCATCAAGGACCACCCGCCATTGACGCCAACCTCTCTGAAGAAGACCTTGCACAGTTATGGTTTCCTGTGGACTTTTTCTTTGAGAATGCTTATAACATTCAAAGAAGATTAGACACGAAATTCCAACCTGCAACTGATTGAACGCAACTACCTCTGGATATTGAGGAGAAGATTGTCACATGCCCTCCGTCCATCACAAAGACTCTAAAGTTGCATCCTCTTTTGTTGCATTGTATCAATCTACATGGCTTAAAGTCCTTCCTCCACCAATTTGGAAGCGTCTTCACCCTAAGATATCCAAGCCTAGGGGCCTTGCGCAAAAGTGTGTACAAGATTCTATCTCAGGCCTGCAGAGAAGTGGTGCAATATGAAAAAGATATCATTGGCTAGTGTTGAAAGACTGACGCTTAACAAATTAACCTATCTTCTAATTTCTACCACCATTCCTGCGTCCAAAGAACATCCAACTCTTCACTCCTATGTCTCAATTAGTTCCTTTAGTCTATGACCATCAAGCCATTCCACTAACTAAGAACGACATTGATATTATGTTGTCGAGACGCACCAAAACAATTTAACTAAGCTAATTTTGTAGCACAGAGTTAACCTAGGTCGACTCAGAGACACGATCAATATGGTTCTAGCTTCAAATCATTGGTAATAATAAGGGGCAGATTTTGTCGAACAGTTGGTATGCTCAAAGTAAAACATGCAAGAACACAAACTAAAATTAAAGAACAATGCAGAAATTAACAAGATTATCAAGGAGTAAAGTAAAACAGATTAGAAAGCATCAATCCAATTTACTAACCCAAGCTATTCGAATCATCATTATTCTCATAAGTTGATTCTATCATGAACATTCATTCAATCTCAATAGAAGTAGTTTAATTGATTCTACTCCTAAATTAATTGAAACCACAACCCTAACTGAACTATCATTCAATTAATCTTGTGATTATCATTTGAAATTAGGACATGAATCCATAATCCTAACTCACTTTCAATCCTAAATGCATTTATAATCATGAAAACATAATAGAAATTGAAGAAGAAGGTGAATATTCAAGTAGAATTCGAAATACCAAACCGGAACTCCAATTCTTCTCGTGCTTGAGTTAGATCCTTGGATTGATTAATGATTTAGCTTTCCATGAAGATCACCAATGAAAGCCCCATGAAGCAGCTGCAGAAAAATGGAAGAATAGCAAAATGCAAATGAAGAAGATGAAGAACAATGAAGAATAAATGAAAATGAAGAACAAGCTTTTGATTCTAAAAACTAAAGAAAAGAAATATAAAACTTGTTTATTGAATTGTAAAGTGCTGTCCAAGTTTCACTAAAGTCACTAATACATATAGTGACTAAGTTCTGAAAATAGAATGGGCCATAAACAAACCCAACAATTTAATTATTTACTATTTACACCACTAAAAGTCCAATTCACAGCCTAAAATTATAAGTGCAGAGGTGCTAACTTCAAAGCTTAAAATGACCCTCCAAACGACAGAATTGACCTCAGGCTATTTCTAGCAAACTTGTAGATCTTTTCGTTATCTTTCTAGGAACTCCTAAAATGATCCATTTAGAGTTCCGTAGCACTATATAGGTCCTATACAAGTCAGATATGTCAAGTGAGCAAAAATTCAAAAATACGCAACAATTAGCAATTAAGCCCACTTACTTGCCTAAGACAAAAACTGAATTAGAATAGGAAAATAAATGTCCAAGAGAGGTCAAATAAGCTAAGAAGGATAGAAAAATATTTAACTAAAGGAACTCTATCAGACATGTTCAACATTGGGATGATTTTGATGCAAGGTGGTCTCACTGACCAGTGGCCAAGCTACACCCAGGTATCCACATATGCCTAACCACAACCATAAAATTCATGTTGGATAGAGTTTCTCTGAGGTTGCCTCCATTGGACCTCCAAAAAAAGAAGGGAAAAGTGCCTTCTCACACCAACTTAGCCCTATGTCCAATTCCTTATGACTGGGACACATGTATTTTACTAGGGATGTAGTAATCAAGACCATCACTTTGAAGCCAGACCTTGAGTTTGACCAGAATAATGCCATATTTTTCATTTCAAAGATATGAATGAAAATTCACGTCTTGCATCGACTTCGGAGTACGACAAGGAAGACACCTCCAATCACATGCATATGGTGCAGATCCTGTGTCCAACAAAGATCTACAGATTCAATGATTGGCAAATGTGATTCCCGAGGTAGAAGGAGGATAATGACTTTTACCAGCCACTCATTCATGGCATCCCTCCAATTCACACTCGTTGTATGGGCATTGCATCCTAAACTTAAAGAGCGAGCCTTCTCTCTTGATCAGAACCCTTAGGTTCCAGGACAAGGCATGGCTGCCTAACTTAAACAAAAACAAGACAAGCTCAATCTGTAACTCATGAAGATGCAAAAAGAGGCAAAAGCTAAGCAACATCAAGAAAAGCTCAAATCTAAGGGTTGAACCTCCACTGGTTGAAGTTTCTTCTCAATCAATATCGGATGATGCACTCACCATTATGAGTACTTCTAGCACTCCAAGAGAAATCACTCATTGGACCATCGTTGCTCCAACTGGCATGTCCATGGAGAAACGGTTCCTTGTTGAAAGCATGGAGACCAATATGTTGATTAAGAGTACTTAGGAAGCTTCCTTCAAATCCTTCAATGATTCTATGTTGTTCAACATAAACATGCTCATGCAATGGAGGCAGCCTCCCACTATTCAACACAAACAAGTGTTGTAACGATGCTAGTCCACTGGACGAAGAAAACTTGAACAAATCTAGTAAATCTTAGCATAACTAAGTTAACAAGTTTTATAGTATTCAAGCTTATTGTGTAAACACTCATTGAGTGATTAAAATACTTTTTCTATCAAACATATATTGATTGTGAATGTCATAAGTGGCTTAGTGACAAAGAGTACTTGGGTCTTAATCTCAGGGGGAGGTTAAGTGTAGTGCCAAGAGTGGTTTAGAGAGTACTCGTTGTAGCCAAAAGTGGCATAGAGAATACTTGGTTGTAATCAAAGATTTGATTAGTGAAACCCTTCAAGGTTTGAAGGAGAACTCGACATAGCGCAAGTGTTTGAGTGAACAAGTATAAAATAGTTGTGTTTTCATTACTGCTTCTATATAATTTGTTCTTTTCTTAAGTCACTTCTACACTATCATATCCAAGTTTGACGAACTGGTTTTCGAAGCACAATGCTATTTCAAGCCCTTTGGATGAAACCCTTCGTTCATTGATATTTTCTTTAAGAAAAGTCTTTTATAGTTTTCGAAAAACCAAGTTTTATCCATCACATTATTCAAACCCTCTTGTAGTGTATTCAGGTATTTCAAACTCTCATAATACTACACTCAAATAAATTTAAAATATACATATTGTATGTTATACATATAAATTTATTAAAACATTACATTTTTCTTCATCCTAAGTATGAACTACATACATAATGATCACGTCACCTTACTTTTCTTGCCTGCTCGTAAAGAAAACCATTTTCGATAAACGCCCCATTAGGTGAGTGAGATTGAGTCTTGTTCTACAATCTGCATTGAAAAAATATATATATAAAGTAAAATATATGCATATAATTAATGGAAAGATAAACAACACAACTAATATACCCCAATATCAATGGACTTAACCACAAACAAAACATAGATAACAAAAAAAAACACATTGAGAATAAGTCAATACACTGCCAACTCATTTATATAACTTAAGAACAAAGCAAAAAAAAGATATTATAGTAATTTAGTTCTCAAGTACATAGGTACTTGATCAAGATCAGTTCCATTTCCATGACCATATTATAAACTATTAAACAAAGTTGTTTCTTTGATATTAATGTGATTCTTGTGGTTGTCTTTTTAATGGGCTAAAGTGTTCTTATAGGTCCGTTTGATTCTTTAAAATTATGATATTGGATAGGACAAGAAGAACAGGACATAACAAGCACACAAGTTATAGGATAATTTTTTTTATCTTGTACATCGTTTAACAAATAATGAACAACACAAGTAAAATAATATAAAATTTACTAAAATACCTAATATTAATTATATTAATACAATAATATCAAATTTTTTAATGAGTCCACCAAAATAAAAAAATAAAGAAAGATTAGAATAAAAAAAATTTGGTGTTTCCTTTTTAAAATGATTACATTGGTTAGTTACTATTTTTTGGTTATTAAAGAGATATAAATAGAGATATATGTGTCTTTTTAATACTTTGTACCAGGGACAAATCCTATTCTCATCTGTTTCGTTTGTGATGTACCCTAATCTTTTCTAAATCAAATTGAAACAAAACTATTTGTTATATCTAGTACTATAATTTCTAATGAATCAGATAAACCCTATAATATATGCTTCCTTTTGGTTCTCAAATCAAATAAAGGTAATCTAGGAAAAGGTTTCAAAGCTTCTTACATGCTTTGCTTTTTAACTTGGAATCTCTAATAATTACTTTTTTAAACTAAATTATTTTAAAGGCTTCAAATATTAAAAAATATTCAAAAGACAAGAAGAGTGAAAAGTGATGAAAGGCTTCACCAGAAAATCTAGAAGGACCACCCTATAACAATAGGTTGGTAGAGAAAAAGATTATAAAAAAGAGTTAAAAGCAATCAGGAACCTCAAACATGAAGAACAAAAAGACATGCATTGAATGAAGGAAAAGAAGAAGCTCAACCATAGATGTTGACCACCAAAATGTTTTAATAGGAGAAGTAGATGATTTAGATCTTGCACATATACAATAAGTTGAAGAGTTTTCTATCCATTCTAGTTCTAGTAAGATAATAGACATTTAATGCATCTTTCTCTTAATGCTTCTATTAATTTTTTTTGAATAAAATTGATATCCACTTAGCTAAGTAATAAATGTACATTATTTAAGATTAGTTACAATCATTGTCATGAAATAAGACATTATTACCTTAAAGACACTATTGCCTTATTCACATTAAATATAATGACATAATTAGCATTCAAACTAAGTAAAAAAAAATTATAGTCATGGTCTTCAGTCATTGTTCAATCTCCATTTCACTCAAAAGTTAGTGTGAATAAAAGAAAGAAATAGAATATTTGAGGGCCTATTTGTCACGATTTTCAGTTTTCAACATTTTTTTAGAGTACATTTTTTAAACATGGTGAATTGCATGATTGGCTAATGAAAAACATAATATTGATATATAAGAGTTATCAACTATTTGGGAAAAGAAAAATATAAACTCACAAATAAATTCCTTTAATTATGCAAAACTTACAAATGGAGAAGAAGATGGACCACAAATGAGACGCAAGGCAAGTGACCTAAACTTACAACAAAAAATAATGACCAAGGCTGAAAAGCTTTTAGAAGTTAGGGATCTAGGCCTTCATTGATATCATTTCATTGGGGCATTTCATTGAAAAACATGAATACATCACAAAATTGGTTTCACATAGGGACCATAACCCCCAAACTCAAAATCAAGGATAAAGTAACTTGCTTTAGATAAAAAAGATGGAATATTAAGAGGAAGGAAGAACTCATCTTTTAACGGTGTAACTGTGGCAGTGATATAACGTGCTGGTTGAGGATCTCTCAAAAACAATTTTTTTTCCTGAAATTTGTTGAGGACAAACATAGATAGTGAACCATGAAGCATTTAATTGTGATCTGGAGTAGCTAGAAACATCAAAGTTAGTGGTCGTATGGAGGAACGGTTCAAGGATTTTGGGAAAAAAAGGGAAAAAGGAAGAAACTAAAAAAAAGGATCTCTCCCAAAATCATCACCTAAGGGAAGAAGATTTGAACTTACCATATATAAACAACAACTTCGTGTGTGCCCCTAGCCTCCGCAAGTGCCTCCAGCATCCCCACGTGCAATGTTTTGACATTGGAAATGCTGTCCGAAACACTACAATAATCATTAGATTTAGAGTGGGGACATGCTAGGGCTCGTGATCGAACCCCAAACATTGAGAAAATGAAAAGTGAGGGAGCATGAGAGAATATGAGATGTGGATGAAGAGGAAAGGGGGTTATTCATTTTTTTTTTTTTTTGAATTTGAGAGGAAAAAACAAACATTTCTTTTTTGTTTATTGCTTTGAGGAATAGCTTGTTAAAAGATCAATATATCCTAAAAAAATAATATGGTGTCATTAAATTAAAAGGGGTCAAGAAAGTAATATCCATAGGGGTTTGAATTCTTATATTTATATTAAAAAAAAAACAGGTGTCATTATATTAAAAGGGGTAAAGAAAGTAATATAAATAGGGGTTTGAATTCTTTTATTCGTTATTAGATGAGTAGATAGTACATGCCACTGAACCATTCTTCATCATATTTACATTCTTCCGTCATATGCAGTACCTGTTCGACACATTCTTCCGTTATTCCATTTCCCACTTCAACTTTTGCAAACCAACCCAAAACGCATTTTAAGAACTAAACAAACCATTACATTCCATTCAGTAACTGAAAAACGAAAAACTAAGCAGAAAAATAAACAAACTCACACTCATTATTTGTGACCTTGTTGCAGAGCTTAGATGCGCCCCCCCACCGTAAGAAACCTATGCACCCTCAGCAACATCGTACGTTCGAAGTTGTTAAACCGCAAACGCAGCACCAACGTTGCCCCCTTCACAAATCCTTCTCCTGAATCCCACGACGAACTGCACATCTCCTCAGAACCCGACCTCGCTCATGACATTTCCCAAGGTGCCCCTTTTTGAAGTTTCAATTTTTACGCCTTCCCTTGTTTTCATTTACGTTAAGTTTTGTAGAGGAGCTCTGTTGGCGTTAATGGGTTTTGGGTTTTGGAGCTAAATGAGTTAGAACAATGTTGGGCTTTGTGCTGGCAAATGTGCTGGCTTCTGTTGTTTTGTTTCCTTGGTGGCTACTTTGGTGTCTTGTTGTGGTATTTGGGTGGTTAATGATGTTGTCTTTTCAACGTTTTGATGCAGGGGATTCGATCGACGAAAATGAGGATACTGAAAAGCTTTCTGATATATTGTGCTGTAAGTGTTTGTTAAAATTACTGTAAGAGTACACAAGTCTTGTGTTTTCCTTTGAACGATGTGGAGGAGACTAGGGAATTGAAATGTGCCTTCTTGGCTTATGTTGTTGTTGTCTTATATCAGTGCTGGGTATGTGCTATTTTTTCTTTTTGCAGCTAAAGAAAACAAGAGCTCTGCTTCAGAGGAAATTGATGATGATGAAGACAAAAGGCAAAAAGCTGTAGGTATACCGTGGATAACGGACCTGCCTGATGGTAAAATGTCGGAAAACCGGAAGGAGGTAATGCGTGTGAGGAAACAAAAGTGGATTTTTAAATACGCGAGTGAAGGCCGTTTCGACAGGTTAATGAAACTGTGTGCAGATAAACTAGGAGCGGGAAAGACCATTAATGTGTTTGGTAACTTGGGTCGAGAAACGGGTGTGAAAGAGTACAATGCATTGATAAAAATGTGCATAAAGAAGGCTAGGGCAACTGACGATGAATTCATTGGTGTAACAGAAATGAGTAAGGCTTTTCACCTTTTCAAATCAATGATGGATCTTGGGTATCCACTAGAAGAGAAAACATATGGTCCACTTCTTCGGTATTTAATTGATATGGGTTTGGTTCAAGAATTTCAACTTTTCACTGATATTATCAAAGCCGAGAACCCTAGTTCAGCTTCACAATTGGGTTACTACGAAATGTTGCTGTGGTTAAGAGTTGGCGATGAAGAAATGATCCGGGATATTTGTGAATATATTACAGTCGAAGCTAGAGAAGACACATCTGCTTTACGAGGTTGGTGAATCAATTATTCATGTGCAACAATATTTCTTGATTTTTTTCGTCCAACTTTGAAAATCCAGTGCAGGGTTTAACAGCAACTTGTACGAAATTCATGGGTTGCTTTATTTTTTCACGTAGGGACAATGTGATGCCTTCCATAACACATTCTTCTTCATTGCATGTACTACTAGGAAAAACTAAATGACATGATCTAAATGGATAACTGCTTTGGAAATGGATGTTTTGTGCCTTTGTATTGCAATTATTTTTTTTTTTGTTCTAATTCATGTCTTAGCCATGTTAGAAACACGGTAAGAAAACTGAATTAATGTGGTGCATGAAACTCAGGCCAATTCAATTCTTGTTGCAGAAAGTTACTTGATGGCTCTTTGTGAAAGTGATAGGAAAATGCAGATTTTGGATGTGGTGAAGAATATAGACATCACAAAGCTTTCATCTGAAAAATCTATTGCCGATATATTCCAATCATTAGGCAGGCTCCAGCTGGAATCTATTGCGGACGATTTACTTTTGGATTTGAGAGCACATGGTATGACTATGATCTTATTTTCTTATCTAAGCATCATTGCAGATGGTATTAGAGGTGGTGCACTATTCTGTTTTAAAAGGAAGACATTTTTTATATATATTGTTTTCCGCTTTGTATTTCAACTGTGTTTGTCCTAGGATTTATATATATTTGGTGTGTTCTATATAGTTTGCAAAATGATCATCATCATCATTATAGAGAATTGTAAATGCAATTTTAATTATAATAGAAATTGGAATTAGTTTAAAATTGTATTTTTAAATGTTTGAACTGCATAGATTGACGGACGGTGTGTCTTAGGATGGAATGAAGAAAAGCTATAAGTTTGGTGAAGGGTTAGACCCGTTGTTACTTCTATGTTATAGATGGTTCTTCTTTAGTCCTTTTCCTCTTCATCTTCCCCCTCCTTCTTTCCCCCTCTTTGCTTTCACCGTTTTTTTTACTACCGAGCCCAATTAGTTTGAACTTGGTGGCCAGATCAATTGTCAAGCTTTGCCCAATGTCAAACTTATTAGAATTTGTGTGCGGGTCCTTGTCCAAGAATGAGGGAAAGTTTGTTTTTTTTTGGCCAGCAAAAATAAAGTATATATATATATATATATATATATATATATATATATATCAAAAGAATTGTTTGCATTACAAGAAGTACTGCATACCAATATCCTAGAATAACATAACAGAACTAAGGAAGCTTGAACCATTGAAGCATGATAAAAGCCCCCTGAGTTCTGCTATCAAACTAGGTCTACATACAAAAAACATCACATTTCTATCCTCCCCTAGTTACAAAAGCCTCTCCCATATTAGTAGACCAAAAGTGAAAAGGGAGAGTGAAACCGTCCTCTAAATTCCTAAGCCATGACCAGCATAAGAAGAGTGCATCCTCCATCAGGTTGTGCCTA
>PYAF01000365.1:120762-130840 GCA_007407185.1 Glycine tomentella
TCCTTTGGAGTTACAGCAGATACACTTGCAACATTGATCCACATCAAACATTCCCACCATAGTGGTAGGATATTCTGACAGCTGAAAAATAAGTGTGATACATCTTCCTCATAATTCCTGCAAAAAGGGCATAAATTGTCGTTGAGTTCCACATTCCTTTTCAACAGGTTCACTTTCGAAGGTAACCTGTCCCTGAAAAGTCTCCAGACAAAACATATAGCCTTATTAGGTATTTTTAACTTCCACAACCCCTTATATATATATATCCTCTTGAGGCAGGCTATTCGCTTCACTGTTAATACACTGATAAGCACTTTCCACTGTATACTTCCCGCTCAGGTCAGCCATCCAAATCCAGGTGTCATGATTCTGTGCATGTATGGCCATATCTTGAATATCCTCCATGAATTTGATAGCAGATTCTACCTCTCCCTCCATAAGATTTCTTCTCCAGCTAAGCTGCCATTCCCAACCAGATTGATTCATTGTACCCATATGATGTATGTATTGTTGTTGTTGATTAGAAAGCTGATATAGTCGTGGGTATCTTGCCATCAAGTTAGATCCATCATTTTTCCACCCATCTTCCTAGAACAGTGTCCTGGAGCCACAACCCACCTTCCATTTGATCCCATTTCTAAGCCACTGCCCCTCATCATTAGAATTGTATAGTAACCTGAGATCCTTCTACCAAATAGATTCTTTTCCATTTCTGGAAGGTTCTGTTAGACTCCTCCATCCCCCATACTTTGAGTCTAGGACTTGAACCCATAACTCCTCATGCTGATGGAATAAATTCCAGAACCATTTCCCCAGTAAAGAGTAATTAAATTTAGTTAGATCTTTGACTCCTAGCCCCCCATTCTCCTTTGGTTGACAGATCAGCTCCCATCTTACCCAAGCTATCTTCTTTTGTTTAGCAGTACCACCCCACAAAAACCTTTTCTGGATTCTCTCCAGGCTTTGGATCACCTTCTTCGGAGCCCTGAAAAAAGATAAAAGGAAAATAGGAATCGAATTTAACGTTGACTTTATCAAAGTGACCCTTCCCCCAAAAGAAAAAAATTTATGTTTCCATTTGGCTAGTTTGCACTCATATTTCTTGATTAAGGGATCCCATGTCTCAATACGTCTTGGATTGGCTCCAATAGGAACACCAAGGTATGAAAATGGTAGTGACAACCTTCTACAATTCAAATAAGGTGCAGCATTATCAGCCCACTGATCATCCATCCCAAGGATCCCAAATCTACTTTTGGCAAAATTGATTTTCAATCCCGAAACCAATTTAAAGCTCCGCAACATCGCCTTAATAACTTTGACATTTTTAATGGATGCCTTACCAAAGAAAATGGTATCATCAGCATACTGTAGAATGCTGATGTCAACACCTTTCCTCCCCACCTTGTATCCATCATACAAATTCTTTGACTGAGCCTCTCTCATCAATCCAGTCAAACCTTCAGCCACTATATTAAACAAGAGTGGAGCAAGTGGATCACCTTGTCTAAGGCCTCTCTGTGGTGTGAATTCAGTGGTAGGGCTTCCATTCACCAAAATTGATATAGAAGCAGATTTTAGGCACCATTCAATCCACATAATCCACCTGGAACAAAAACCCATCCGCTTCATCATGTATACAGGAATTCCCAACTAACGGAATCATACGCCTTTTCATAGTCAACTTTGAACACGAGGCAGCTTTTGTTTTCTCTTTTTGCCTCATCAACAACCTCATTTGCTATGAGCACGCTATGCAGCAGTTGTCTTCCCTGAATAAAAGCTGATTGTCGATGGTCAATAATAAAAGGTATTACCTTTCTCAGCCTTGCAGCTAATACCTTAGCCACCACCTTATAGACACAGCCTATTAGGGATATAGGTCTGAAGCCATCTAATCCTTGTGGATCCTTAACCTTGGGAATTAAGGTTAAGAAAGAAGCATTGCCACCCTTAGGAATTCTACCATTTACATAAAATTCATCCATGAAGCGAAGAAAATCAGCTTTGAAAATCTCCCAATACTGTTTGATGAATTTGAAGTTAAATCCATCCGGTCCAGGACTCTTTTCATTGCCACAAGCCCATACTGCATTTCTCACCTCTGTAGCATCAAAACGGGCCACCAAAATGTCCATATGCTGCTGTTCAATGGCTTTGAAGTTAATGCCATCTAGGTTAGGCCTGTTGATAATTGGCTCGTTAAATTTCTTCTTGAAGAATAGCCTGATTTCTTCTTTAACTCTGTTGGGCTCTGTACTCCAGCATCCATCAACCATTAATCCTCTGATCATATTGCTGTTCCGCTTCCAGTTCGCAGTCATATGAAAAAAGCTAGAGTTGCAGTCCCCTTCTTTGATCCATTTGGATCTAGCCTTCTGTCTTAAAATTGAAGCATTTGCCTGGGCTGCAGCCCATAACTCCTCCTGTAATTGTTTTCTTCTCTTCACCTCCTCCTCATTAAAATGCCTCCCCTCACCCTCAATTTCTATCTTGTTAAGTTCCAACTGCAATTCTTTAATCTTCAGCTGCATATCTCCAAACTGTGTTTTATGCCATAACTTAATCCTCTGTTTCAGATTCTTAAGTTTTTCTTTTAGCACAAAGCCCCCCTCCAACCACTGATCAGATTGGAATTCCATCCATGATACACTATCTTCTTGAATGATTTATCCTGCAGCCAACAGTCCATAATCCTAAACGGTTTGGGCCCCAATCAGCCACAAAAGACCTCAATAAGATAGGGCAGTGATCTGAAAAATTACGCTCTAGGATAATTTGTGTAGTGCCCTGCCATTTAGTGATCCAGTCAGCTGAAACCAGTGCTCTGTCCAATTTTCTTTTTGCCGTCCCATTTGGCCTATACCATGTAAAGTTACGCCCAATACAAGGTACATCCTCCACTTCTAGTTCATTTATCCAATCATTAAATTCCTTAACAATACCATCATCCTGATGTCTCTGGCATAGCCCCAATCTTTCATGAGGGTTTCTGATATTGTTGAAATCCCCAATTATGCACCACATGTCCCCCATGTTTGTGATTCTCAGCTGCTTTATATCTTCCCATAGTTTTCTTTTTAAAGATAACTCACAGGGTGAATAAATGTTCACAACTGTAGCCTTGCTGCCATCAGCAGTCCATGTACCTTTTAGATATATAAATCCAGCCCCTAACACCTTATTCTCCAAAATAAAAGCCTTATTATTCCAAATACATAGTAGACCTCCAGCCTTGTTGATTGCTGGTAGGAATTCCCAGTTGATATCCTCAGCACCCCATAATACCTTACACCTCTTATCATCAATTATTTCTTTTTTTTCTTGTAAGCATATCATATCTACCCTCTCTTTTGTTATCAATTTCCTAATTTCAGCCCATTTCACACCCCTCCCCAGACCCCTGATATTATATGATAGAATCTTCATTGATCACCCACACTGCCCCCCATCCTCAAAAGCTCATCCTTATCTCTGGTTTCCATATCTAGTAATTTGCTGACTATATCTGCCTGAGTATGACCATCCACTCCCAACAATTTTGCAATCTTCCAGTCATTCTCAACCTCATCACTCCAGGCAAGTTTTGTGTAGCTATGAGCTGCTTTTGTCTCAGCCGATCCATATTTGTCATCCAGCTTCTTGTTATCCCAGTCCACTACAGCCTTGAGGGATAGATCGTTCATAATCTCCTTTCCTTTCTTGTTGGGTTGCTGTAAGGTATTTTCATGTTGAACCCCACCTGTTGTTAAGGTCATATTATCCTGTTTGCACCCTCTGGTTCTACTATATACCATTCCCTTAAAATTAGGCCCACAATTGTTAAGGCCCACTTCTTTTTCCTTTCCTTCAACAGGGCACAAATTATTGGGGCCCATCAGCTCCCATTTACCCCCTGCTGACCCACTTTCCTCATGTGACCATATAGCCTTGTCACCAATACTTTTTTGTGACTGAGTATGCAACTCTGATTTTTCGTCTGGACCCACCTTGACCCCACTTTTTTGTGACTGAGTATGCTTCTCTGATTTTTCGTCTGGACCCACTTTGTTTGCTTTCCCAGCCCCTACCCCCAAACACCCATCTGTATTATCAGCATCAGCACCTGCCCCCATAAACTTTACAGCCTGGTTGACACAGACTGTACCACCTGCTGTGTTGCAGAGTTTGTCTAAATTCAAACTTGAAACCATCAGATATTGCTCACTGTTAGAACCATCAGGTATTACCCGCTGGTTATTGACCAGGCAATTGAAATCCTCCCTGTTGCCACTCATCACCCCGCGCAGTGAAGGAGATTCCGGCACTACCTCCATATTTTCCGATGTCCTGCTCATCTCCCATATGCTTTCGTCGGAGGAGATTTCTTCCGACGATCCGCCATATCTTCCCCTTTTGCACCTGCACGAGCTGTTCCCCGTCTCCTCCACCATGTTTATTTTGTACACCACATCATTAATGGAAGCTGTGACATTGTGGTGGATAATAGGCTGCCACGGAGTTTTGATAAGCACCCGGGCCCTATCCAAACGGTGTAAGTCCTCCGTATCAACGTCCAAATCTACCAAGTCCCCTACTCCAGCTACAATCTGCCTTATGGATTCAGGATTCCATGCATGCAGTGGAATTCCCCAACATAATATCCACACCAGCCTAAAGCCCAGCTTCACATCAGGGGACCATTTATGCAGCCAATGAAATATAGACAGTTCATTTTCTTCAGCTTCTCAGCACATTGTAGCTGCCTTAGAATGACTAAGCCCTTGTAACAACACCATATCGTCACCCAAATACTTGGGTGTGATATCGTCATCCCCGTCCCATAGAATCTCCTCTTCCAATCTGTCAAACATCGACAGATTTCGCAGTCTACCAATCCATGCCATACTATACCTGTTCCACTTTTCCGGCGGAATAGATATCTGAACGGATGAATGTGAGGGAGTCTTTGCCGCAAGAGCATTTATCGTAGGTCGTCTCCTCATCCCAGTGTGGCTGGATGATGCAAGGACCCTCGCATATGATGGTCGATACAGCTGTTGTTTTTTATTTCCGTCGTACCGCTCAGCCCAGGTGATTTGCTCCTTGCCCGTACTCCTCACGACCACTTTGTCACCAGCAGTCTCCCAGTGATGATGTTGGTCTCTTTTGGTCCGTTCTCTGCTATGTTTTGGCACATTTACATGTAACTTGAGACCACCAATAACCAGGTTATCTAATTTTCGTTCAAGGTAACCCACATCCTCTACCCCTTTGAAACGCACAAATCCATACTTTCTGCCACTTCTATTTCGGTTTTTTGCGATGAAAATCTCTTTTACATCGCCCCACTTTTTGAATTCAGCCCATAGTTCTCTTTCCCCTATCCTCCGAGAACCGGGTGAAGTAAAATGAAGTTATCTCCGCCTTATCCTGCCAATCTTGTGTTGCTCTCCGCCATTGTCGCCCTGCTGCATATTCCTTAGGTTGTTGTCCATAGCGAAATCCAGCGTAAGGAAGACATGGTGTCTCCTTGTATCCCTCACCATTGCAGTTTCTAAGCCTGTTTCTATTCTGAACTCTCACCCACCCAGTGTTTCTCTCACTCGCACTCTCTCTCATCTTTTTTGCTGTTAGTGGGTATGAGGGAAAGTTTGTGTTAGTGAGCTTAGCTTGAGCGGAAGTGCCTTGGCAGTACTTTGGACTCATGCACCTTTTGCTTATATACCCCCCCCCTTCTCTTTTTTTTTTATCAACAAAGATAATATATTATATATATGAAAAAAGGAGTACAAGTAGTATTAGTAAAAAAAGAGGCCACCAACAAGCATGACAGAACTTTGGCAACCTAATACAAGGAAGCAACCTGAATTAAGGTGCCAAAGATCGGAATAAATGCAAACTCACAAAATGGCCAAAGGAAAACAAGAGGGAACAAAATAATTAAAGCTCCCCTACAAACAAAACCCATCTCTAATATGGCTAGACCAGTGATAAAAAGGAATATTAAATCCTTTCTCCAAATTCGTTAACCAGGACCAGCAAAAGAAAAGAGCATCCTCCAGTAGCTTAGACCCATTGAAGCTTTCGTTATGGAAAACAATCCTATTGCGATGAAACCAAATGCTCCATGACAAGGCTATCCACCAGATCTTCCACCTCTGAACTCTAAGGCAGTAAGGCCAGTAAAATTGCAGTAATTATGTTGAAGGAAATGGTCAGTTGGGTTAATTGAGGATACCCCTACCACATTTATCAGCCCATGGATTCCCACCAAAGCGGCATAATTTTGTGGCAACTAAAGAACACGTGTGAGGCATCCTCAATAGAGTTACTGCAGAAAGGACAGCTATCATTGCCAATATTTATGTTTCTACGAACTAGATTTCTCTTAGTTGGCAATCGATCTCTCAATAACCTCCAAGCAAAACAAGAGGTTTTACACGGGATGTTTAGCTTCCAAAGGTCTTTGTACACCTCCTCCTGAAACTGGGTATCCAGCACCCTATTTAGTAACTTGTAGGCACTTCCACTGTGTATCTGCCACACGGATCCCCCTCCCACCTCCAAAGATCCCGCTGTTCAGGACGTATTAGCAGACCCTGCATTTCCTATAAGAATTTAATTGCTATTTCTACTTCTCCTTTCCTGAAACATCTTCTCCAATTAAGCTTCCATTCCCACCCTGTGTGTGATAGAGAACCCATTTGCTGTATACACCCCTTAACTTGTTTCTAACCCACCAATGTGGAACTTGTTCTCCAGGGCTCTCCTTCAAGTCTGTTAGATTGTGTCTTGATATTGTATTTATTAGTAGTTATTCTATTTCTTATTAATCAGTAATTGATTTATTTTGTAATCAATATGGATTCCTTTTCCATATTATAAATAAACATGAGGTGTGGTCTACTCTGACACGCAACATTATAGTAAAACACTGTTATAAAGTCTGACAGACATGGTCTACTTGTGACTTGTCTTCAATTACTAGTATGGGTTTGTACTTCAAGTTTGGGCTTTAGAGATCACAGATCTTACTTTTATTTATTGCCTGGGCTTGTGCTATTGTTCTTGAATTTGAGAAGCCTCGGGCCAGTTTTTATTATTTTGCCCCGTCTTTTTTTATTTGGTTTGACCCTTTTTATTTGGTCCTTCGCTTTATAATATTATTTTTGCCTCCCTCTCTCTGTTCTGGGCTTTTGATTTTTCCTTGGATATAGGCTTTGGTGCTCTGATACCAAATTTGAATTATGTGTGGGGCCTTGTCTAAGAATGAGAGTGTGTGTTGGTAGACTTAGCTTGAGTGATCTGTTTGTCCAAAAATGCCAAGACACTTTGGACTCCTGACACTCTTGCTTATATACCCCTTAGCATGTTTCTAACCCATCAATGTTGGACTTGTTCTCCAATAAAACTTTTGTTACATCCTACAGTGGTGGCTGGTGAGTGACATTTGGAGCTTCAAATCGCTTAAGGATGAAAAAAGATTAACAAGAGAGGCAAACTTGTTTTACTATTTTCTTTTCCTTTTTGATTGTTATATTTAAGGACTTGGGTGGGGTTTAACTCATTTATTTTGTAATTCAAAGGAATTGTCATGTGGAATTGTTCTAATTGTAAATGTCACGCGAAGCTTAGTGTTTGGAACTAGAAGATCAAACCTACCCCCAAATAGTGGTCTGATATAAATGTGGGCTCCTAGAATCTATTTCATAGCCATAAAGAATGTCTTATCTTTGCCAATATTTATCTAGAATAGTAATGGATGCTGAAAATCTGTTCCCCTTTGGAAGCATCAAGTATTAGCTTCCCTTTAAATGTAAGTATTTTAATTAGTGGTTCTTATGTAATGCAGATCATGATGCAGATAATATTTCAAACTTCATTGTTAGTTATGCTGTTAGCATCCCAAATTTAGTGGTGAGGAAATTCTTATGAATGCTACTGGAAAATGATTTTGATGCTATGTGATTCTGGGATGTCCTGCCTGTCTACAGTTTGCTTCTTCCTAGGTTTCTAATCTTACATTTAATGTTGAAACTTCAATTGCAATGGATGATGCTTGAATTCCAGCTTGCTAGTTTATGTTAGCAACTTTGCATGTATTTTATGGATAATTGCTTTATGACTGATTTTGCATGCAAAACAAAAAGGATCATTTAGAGGACTCTCTTTAGCAAATCTCTGCCATACTATTTGAAGGGTTTTTTTTTTTTTTTTTTTTTTTTTGGTGGTGAATTTCATACTATTTGAAGTTGTTGCAAATAGAACAGGCACTCAAGGGATTGACCAAACAGGAATTCTCATAAAAATGGGTTAGGATTGAAACTATGCATCTTGCATATCATACTCATGAAATTTCACATTTGTCCAAATGATCAATTCTTCTAAAAGATTAAATTATAATGTAGAAGCCCATGAATGGCATTATAACTGTAATGCAGAATATATATATATATATATATATATATATATATATATTAAACTTTTATGTATGATAAATATATGTTAGTTTTTTATATGCTCTTTTATAACTGTATCATGTAACTTATTTGGGCATTGGATTATAAAAATTATTATTTAATCTTGCGCAACAAATTTCATAAAATTTGAACTGCTATAAGTGATTATGTGATTTATATTTTTTATTTGAGAAGAAAAGTTTACATTATTTTTAATATACTTTAATGGAGCAGAAACCAACGTTAGATATATATAAAAAAAAAATCATTCATGGGCGACCACCTATAGCTTGAGCTTTTGCGAGAGTTGCTTATTAGCATGGCATGGGACTCTAGGGAATTTGTTCCTTGATGCCATCAAGATTTCAGTACAAGAAGGCGGTCCATTATTTTGCATCTCTAATTTTACTCTAATTTTATGTAATATCTTTTCACCTTATGTAATATCTCAAATGAGTAATTAAACCTTAATTTTGTATGTATTTCTTATAATACTAACACGTGGTAAAATTGTTTGTACTATACTTCTTGTTCTTCTATTCTATTTAATTTGGTTCATTACATTCAGAAGTTTTGTCCCACTTATTTGTTTTATATCTTTTATATTGCTTGTTTACTATGTGATAAATTAACTTGCTCTCCAGCTTCTCATTTGTGTAGCCACACCCTCCGTTTTATATTATTTTCCATAAATACTAACATATTTTTAGATATTTTGTATCTTTAGCTTTTGTCATTGATAATCCAAGGTTCTTTGAGTGGTTTGTGATGATATTCCGTTTTAAGTTTCTCAAAGCTTCGTGGATTACTAGTGGCCTTATTTTGAGCCGAAACTACTTTAGTCCTTCTACTGCCATGAGGTTTTAAACCATCATGCTTATATATTGCAAAAGTACATAATGTTGATATAAGTTTGACCACAGTCAAGAGATGCCTGAAAGTTTTTTTTTTTTTTTTTTTTTTTTTTTTTTTTTTTTTTTTTTTTTTTTCATGTTATTTGGAATAATATTGGCCTAAAGTAGTTGTATGTTATGAAAAATGATTTCTTTTTCTTTTTCATGTGTGTTGTTTGGTAATGTGGAAGGTAGAAGATATCATCCCAAAAGTCAAGAATTTGCATGAATTATTGGAAGTGTTGCCTTCAACCTCATCATATGAAAAACTCATTTTGCATTGCTGTGGATTAGACAAGGTATAACTCTCTTTTATTCATCCTCATATAGTCATATTGAGGTTATCAATTGGTTGCAAGAACCTTGTTCATGAGAAGGAAAAAAGAGAAGAAAATAGCAAGGAAAATGATTACAAGATGAGTACTGAGTGATCTCTTAAGAGGCTTTACAGAACACTCAAATCTGCTCCATACATCCATCACACTTGCCTAACCAAAGTCTAAAGTTGGACAAATGGAAATAGTAATCTGATTATTATTCACACCAATTACTTCAATTTTATCAAAACAATTTATCACATTAAAATTTTCTTCAATTCTTTTACTTTCCCCCACCATAAGTGACCTTTCTGCTTCTTCCTTTTCTATTACTGACATTTATCCTGACTGATAGGAAATATTTCAGGATCACAGCCATTGCCTTGTCCATTGACTTTTGAAGGCTTGACTAGTCTCAAGGATTTGT
>PYAF01000365.1:130940-153731 GCA_007407185.1 Glycine tomentella
AATTACTTCAATTTTATCAAAACAATTTATCACATTAAAATTTTCTTCAATTCTTTTACTTTCCCCCACCATAAGTGACCTTTCTGCTTCTTCCTTTTCTATTACTGACATTTATCCTGACTGATAGGAAATATTTCAGGATCACAGCCATTGCCTTGTCCATTGACTTTTGAAGGCTTGACTAGTCTCAAGGATTTGTATTTATAAGAAAAAACAGAATAAGAGAAAGTGACATAACCCAACACCCTGTTTACTGCAATGTTTTGAAAACTAAATCCAAGATTCAATTGGTGATGCCTCTGGATCATGGTTTGATTGATTCAGCCTGGTAAATTTTTTATTTAACATGATAAAATTTGAACAGGACATAGAGCTGGTTCATGCTCCAACTGTGTGATTGCTTTTTTTCTTTTTCTTCCCTTTATTTCGTTATTGCTGGCGAGTGGAGAGGCTGGTCCCTTTTCACAAAGTAATTTTACATCCCCTTTTTACCACTCACTTCAACTGGATAGAGAAGTAGAAGACATTTGAAAAAGGTTAATCATTGGTCTGAAAATTATACTATCCTGATCTCTTTTTGATGGGAACCGAGAGTTAGGACCAGTTATGAAAGTTACTGGTAGAAAGTAGTAGTAGTAATTTATTATTTATTATCAGCATATGTGATAATTACTGTCATTAGCAGTTATATTTTATTAGAATATGCTTTAGGTGTAAACATACTAATAGCTGATGGACAAGAAAGCAAGGGCATATGTTTTAGGTGTGGAGAGAAATTCTGTTGTTTACGCCTACATAGATGATTTTTAAATGTTGCCTCAGAGGTACACATGCGTATTATTTATAATTAGACATTAGAGTATGAAGGGAATTAGTCATAAGTGTACAAATACTCCTCTTTATAAACTCATTCACAATAATGCAATTTATTGAATATGAATCTTCTTATTCATACATACATATTGAAACCCAAAGGGTTCATTATATATAGATTACAATAGGTAGTTTAACAGCTAATAGCTAATGAATACAACTAACTAAAATACTCTAAAATATTCCACACAATACAACTAACTCAAATACTCTAGAATATTCCACACTCCCCCTCAAGTTGGGAGATATATATTAATCATTCCCAGCAGGCTAATCAAATCCTCAAAGGTGGGCTTGTGTAATTCTTTGTTAAGAATATCGACCGTCTGCTCTTTGGTAGGTATATATGACAAACATACACTACAATCCTCCAATTTTGCTTTGATAAAATGACGATCAACCTCCACATGTTTAGTTCTGTCATGGTGACCTGGATTTTGAGCAATACTGACAGCAGCCTTATTATCACAAGACAATCTGACTGGTAGGGAATAAGAAATCTTCAATTCCTCAAGAAATCTTGTTAACCAGATTCCTTCACAAAAACCATGGACTAGAGCCCAAAATTATGCTTCTGCACTGCTTCTGGCAACAACTGTTTGTTTCTTACTTCTCCAGGTCACAAGATTTCCCCAAACATAGGTACAATATCCTGAAGTGGATCTTCGGTCCACTGCTAGCCAGCCTAATCTACATCTGTATAGATTTCAATCATCCTCGTGTCCCCTTTGAAAGAACATTCCTTGACCAGGGGTGTTTTTGAGGTACTTGAGGATTCTATAAACTGCACTAAGGTGTTTTTCCTTAGGAGAATGCATGAATTTACTAACCATGCTAATCGCAAATGCAATATCAAGCCAAGTGTGAGATAAGTAGATCAACTTCCCCACCAACCTTTGGTACTGCTCTATGTCAACTTTTTTGCCATCTTCAATTCCGAATTTAATAATAGGATCAACTTGAGTCTCTGCTGGCTTGCACCTAAGCATTCCTGTTTCTTGCAACAGGTCTAGAATATATTTCTTCTGAGTTAAAGAAAATCCTACCTTACTACGAGCAACCTCAATGTCAAGGAAATATTTGAGAACTCCAAGATCCTTCAGTTCAAATTGGTCAGCTAAACACTGCTTCAAAGAACTTATCTCTTCACAATCATTTTCTGTGACAATTATGTCATCAACATAAACAATGAAAATAACAATTTTACCATCGTCAGAGTGTTTATAAAATAGAGTGTGATCAGTCTGAGCTTGGAGGAATCCTCTTCCCTTCATAGCTCGAGTAAACCTCTCAAACCACTCTCTAGGGGACTGTTTAAGCCCATAGAGAGACTTTTTCAACTTGCATACTGAACCGTCTCCGTTTTCAAAATCAGGTGGTGGATCCATATAAACTTCTTCATGTAAATCACCATTCAAGAAGACATTCTTTACATCTAATTGTTGCAAGGGCCAATCAAGGTTGACATCAAATGATAGTAGAACTCGGATAGTGTTAAGTTTGGCAACTGGGACAAATGTCTCTTGGTAGTCTATCCCATGAGTCTGAGTGAATCCCTTAACAATCAATCTCGCCTTATACTTGTTGATGCTATTACCTGCATTTAATTTTATTGTGAACACCCACTTGTAACCTACTGCTTTCTTTCCTCTGGGTAATGCTACAAATTCCCAAGTTTCATTATTTTTTAAGTGCATCCATTTCTTCAAATGACTTAGGACTGTATGTTTTATGACGGAGTGGAGAAAAGCTATAAACTTGGTGGAGGGTTAAACCCATTAGTATTTCTATGTTCCAGTCGTTCCCTTTTTGTTTAGTTCTTTTCCTCTTACTTTCTCCCATCCTCCTTTCACCCCTCTTTTATTTTAGCTTATTTTTCCCCTCTTTTGTCTTTTTCCACTTTTTCTTCCCTCTCCCTTTCTCTTTTTTTGTCTTATTTCCAATCTATTATTGGGTTCATCTACCACCAACCCCAATTAACTTGGGTTAAAGGTGTTGTTGATGTTGATGTTGATGCATCCATTTCTTCAAAGACTGCATTCCTCCATTTTGGGTCATCAAGTGCTTCTTGGATGTTTTTTGGTATTTTTGTACTGTCTAAAATAGTGTTGAAAACATGAAAAACTGGGGATAACTTTTCATACGAGATATGATGAGAAATAAGATGAGTAGTACAAGATCTAGTACCTTTTCGAAGAGCAATAGGCACATTTAGGTCGATTGCATTAGTGCATTCAGGTATTGGGTTGCTGGAACTAGACTCGAGTCAAAATCCTGACAGTCTAGAGGCTCCTGAGATGTTTTCGCCTGCTGTAAATTTTCCCCCATTTACTAGGAGGATCTCCAGTCTTTAGCACAATAGCTCGCCCTATCTCCTGCACAATAACTCCCCCTGTCTCCAAAGGCAAAGGTAAAACAACAGACTCATGTGGTTTCTGAGACTTATCTTCATCTACCCCAATAGACTCCCCCTGAAGAGAAGTCAAAGGGAAAAAGGATTGTCTCATAAAATGTGACATCCATAGAAACAAAAACCTTACAGAGAGAAGATGAGTAACATTTGTAACTCTTTTGGTTAGGAGGATATCCTATGAAGACACATCGAATAGACTTAGGATCGAACTTGGACCTTTGATGGGAAGGAACATGTACAAAAGCCACACAGTCAAACAACTTGGGAGGAAGGGAAGAATGAGCCCGAAAAAAAGGAAAAGTGTTGGTAAGACAAGATAAAGGGGAATGAAATTTAGGACACAAGAAGGCATCCGATTGATGAGATATGATGCATGCAAGACAGCTTCCCCCCATAGATATTTAGGGACATGCATGGTAAACAAAAGAGCTCGAGCAACTTCAAGAAGATATTTATTTTTTCTTTCAGCCACCCCATTTTGTTGGGGTATTAGTACAAGAACTTTGATAGAGAATACCATGCTGGGTGAGATAATCTCCAAGAACAGAATTAAAATATTTAGTACCATTGTCAGTTCGAAGAATTTTGATAGAGGTCTGGAACTGAGTTTGAATCATAGTATGAAAGTTTTTAAAGGTGGGTGCAACATCAGACTTATCCTTTAAAAGATATACCCAACATATCATAGAATGATCATCAATAAAAGTAATAAACCAACGAGTACCGGAAATATTTTTCTCACGGGCTGGACCCCATATATCACTATTAATCAAGGTAAATGGAAAAGAATCATGATAAACTCTAGGAGGATAACAAACACGATAATGCTTTGCAAACTGACAAATATCACAAGAAAAAGAACTGAGTTTTTTATTGATAAATAAGTTTGAGAACAACTTTTGAAGATAAAAGAAATTTGGGTGTCCTAATCGACGACGCCACAACAAAACATCATTACAATCATCAGACAAAGATAATGAGTGGTTCGCAATTTTTTTTGTTTCATTAGGATCCTTTTCAAAATAGTAAAGCCCTTCTTCCTCTCTAGCACTGCCGATCTTCAGCCCTGAGTCCTGTTCTTGAAAAACACAAGCATGTATAGAGAACTTAGCAACACAATTTAACTTAGATGTAAGTTTGCTGATAGAGATGAGGTTACAAGTAAGAGAGGGAATGTAAATGACTGAGTTCAAAGTAATGTGTTTAGAAAGTTTATTGGATCCCTTTCCAGCAATAGTAGAGAAGCTGCCATCGACTGTTCTTATTCGTGATAGTTGATAGTATGGGGTATAAGAATAAAACAAGGTTGCATTACCTGTCATATGATCAGAAGCCCCTGAATCAAGAATCCAACGATTACTACGACCAACATGGAATGCCGTACCTTGTTGGACAACATGACTAGTTGCTTTAGCAAATTGAGGCATCACCTTCTGAAATTACTCATACTCAACCTTAGAGATGAAAACACCATCAGAATAAGGATAGGCACGAAGTTCCTCACTCGTATTATTAGAAGAGACTTGATAAGCACGACTCTTGTTCTGCCCCTTTTGTTTCTAGTTTGGTGGTTTGCAATGAATTTTCCAGTATTTTTCATGAGTGTGACCACCCTTATTGCAATGAGTGCACCAACGGTTAGTACGTTTTGAATCAACAGAGTGACAAGCAGTATTTTTTGCAACAAGGGCAGATACATTAGAGGACTCAGAGTCCTTGTCACCCAACATAACTTTCCGACGAAGCTCCTCCCGTCGCACTTTGGAAAAGCAGCAGCAAGAGATGGTAACGGGTTCTGCCCCGATATTCTTCCACGAACATCATCAAGATCACGATTAAGGCCAGCAAGAAAATCATAGAGACGCCTTTTCTTAAAATAATTTTTAAACTTTGAATTAGCTTCTAAACCTTGAAGGTCTGCTGCATCATAAAGGTCCAACTCCTGCCACAGGGTTTTTAAAGCAAGAAAGTATTCAGTAATAGTTATCCCATCTTGACGTAAGTCTCTCACCTTGGTATTGAGTTCAAAAGCCTAAGAAGCATTGCCCAAGTCAGAATAATACTCTTTAACAACGTCTCACATTTCCTTTGCCGTATCAAGAAACAAATATGTTTGAATGATATCAGTTTCCATGGAAATAGTCAACCATGTCATGACCAAGGCATTTTCACTCACCCAATCATCATAACCAGGTTCACCATCAGCGGGTTTTTCCTTTCTTCCGTCAAGATACCCCATTTTTCCCTTCGCTTGGATAAATAACTCGCCAGATTGACACCATTGCACAAAATTTTTATCGTTTAAACGGTGATTAGTAATCTGCATAGCAGGATTGTCTCTAGAAGGTGAAGAATATTGAAGGGGAGAGGCACCGGAAGAAATGTCGGATGAAAAGAAGAAGAGTCCATAAGTCACTGCGAAGGAGAGGAATAGGTCCAGCCAAGAAATTCTGAAAAAAAAAAATGCAATTTGAACCCTCAAACAGGAAGAGGGAAGGCCGACAAGGTGAACGGAAAAAGTCTCCACAAACGGACACCGGTAGAGTAGCGTGTGGCTCATACGCGCCCCTGGGACAGAAATTCAGTGGCGGCGCATGGAGGCGTGTGGAGTACATCCTGGTTACGAGGCTGATGTCGGTTGGCCAGAAAATGGTGTCTAGAGTCAATGGTGGCCTTGTTTTCGCGATTGGAGGTGACTAGATAGTATTGCTGGGAAATGGCAGAGAGATATGACTTAAGGTTTTTTTATTTATTTTAAAAATGAGTTTCAGAGTTGCAGAACGATAACAGGGAAACCTGCTCTTGATACCATTTTGAATATGAATCTTCTTATTCATACATACAAATTGAAACCCAAAGTCTTTGCTGAGCAAAAAAAAATATATTGAAACCCAAAGGGTTCATTATATATAGATTACAATAGGTAGTTTAACAACTAATAACTAATGAATACAACTAACTCAAATACTTTAAAATATTCCACACAATACAACTAACTCAAATACTCTAGCATATTCCACACAATTACAAGAACATTTCAGTTTATCTCTTCGAATTCTAAAAATATGGAAACAAGTCAAAGCAGTAATTGAAGGCCATGGATTGCAAAGTTTCATCTAGCACCTACCATATCTGACATAATCTTCTCAGCTTGAGCTAACTTTTGAGATTGAGTTAGGCCAGTCTATTCTCAATTCTAATAGATCTCAATGTGTTGATTTGTTGTACCATTTATTCATTTATTTTATAATTTATGAAACAAATATTTTATTCATATATCTCTGTCTAGCATGACTGCATTTTAATTAAATTATTTGCCATTTATTTTCAATGCAGGTGGGCGTAGCTCTTGATATTGTTGAAAAAATGTGTGAAGCTGGCTTTACCTTGTCAACTGAGGTGTTACAGTACATATTACAAATCTGTGAGGAATCTTATGAATATATTTTGGTATACTACATCTTCCTTAGTCCTTACAACAGCTCCCCTATTTCTTCTTTTTGACAATTTACGTAATAATCCATTAATCTCCTCTCAAGTTTTATAAGGAAACGTTTCATTTACAACATTAGTTCCCAATTTTCATAAAATTTGACCCATTTTGGCCAGGTATCTAAAATTGTGAGGTTGCTTAGAAATGACTAACCAATATTTTACATTACTTGTCAAAGACTTAGGATTTGTGATTTATACAGCATAGTATGGGAAAAATGGTTATTGGGCGAGAAAAAAGCCTTCATTATATCCGGATTTCGATTAGCATTACATAATTAAGTTTATCTTCCTTTTGCCAGTTCTGTATTTTCATGAAATTTCATACATAAAGTAGAGCAGGCTTCATTTTTTTTAATATTTCACGAGAGCTTCATTTTTTTATGCTTTAATTAACTGATAGTTTTTAATTGCTAAAGTTTAAACCCTTATTCTTCATATTATACTGATTTCTATTTTTTTTTTCTTCCATGCTTGACTAAACATCAAGGTCCATCGAATCTATTCCATAATATGTCACTATCATTTGAAGTTGAATGGTGAAATATGCAGGTGTTTGGTACACTTTTTCGTGAGGATGAAAGACGTAAGTTGTATTTATTTTGTTTACATGGTTGCATACATATGTTTTCTGCAATGTTGCCATGTAAAAGCAGAGGAAATTCTATTATCTGGTATATAGTTTTTATGTTAACCGGTATTGAATATTCACATAATATACTTCCTAAAACCACTGCCTAAGACGAATGACCTAATAGTCAATTAACTAGCAATATATATAGTGCGACTTTGGGTGAACATTTGCTAATTGATTTAGAATTAAAATAATTTTGTTTAAAATTGATTTTGAAGTGAAATGGTGTATGTTTGGATGTTTTTACATGTTGATAAACTAATATTATTGATGTCGTAAGAGAAAATACAAGTGGCTCAAATGAATCTCTGAGCACTAACAAATATTTACGGAGTAGAGATTCTAACTAACTATGTAACTAACTTAAAACTGTACTAACTAGGGGTTAACTCTAACTAGTAGAGTTCACTTACAGAGTATACATTCACATTACCTTGAAAGCAAGTTTGCTACAAAACTTATTGTAAATTTTTCAACCTAAAGTACATTTTATCACTTCTAGTCAAACCAATGTTTGGAGGCAAAATCAATTTTATGAACCCAACAATGACCAAACATCTATAATTTTACAGGAATCTTGTTTGACTGCAGGCAAAATTAATTCTGATATTTCCCACTGTGAAACCAAACATACATTCGTAAAAGTAAAACTGATGAACATCATTGATTGACTTCCCTTGAAAAATGCTCTAGGGTGCGGTGCAAGAGGTAATAGAAATTAGAAAAGAACTCCTTTTAGTTAGGAATTTAAATTTTCTGTCTGACATTGGTGTCAACATGTGAAATATGCAGCAAATTTATTATGTATTCACTTTCTTAATGCAGTTTGAAGGTGCATACAGGATGATTGCTGACTTAGAGGATATGAATTTCAAGCCTACAACAAACATGTACAATGCTATAATGGCAGGATATTTTCGAGAGGTGACATTCTTGAATTTTTACTATATGTCTATTCTCAGTCAAACTTTCAACTATTTTTCCAACTAGATTTGAATGTTTTGCTTTAATTTAATATGATGCAGTTTTTTTTTTTTTCATTTTTGACAATAAGTTAAAATAGCTTCTTGATATGCATGCTAGAGGCTTCAAAATGTAGATTGCATGGACATTTTATCTTTTATCCATATACTATTTTTGAACTGTTTTCCTCTTCATTATTAAATAAAAATATTGATTTTGTTTTAAATTGTTGAAAAGCAGGATAAAATAATATACATTTATTATTAGTATTTATTGTAGTGACCATTATATAATAGAGCGTCCGTTGTGTACTCTAACACATGGTTTTAAGTCCATTATACCTCTGTTTTCTCCTATTTTAACGCAAATAGTGCATTCCTTTTCTCACTGTTTTTGATATTTTGTAGAAGAACATCAGTGCAGGGTTGAGGGTCCTTAAGGAAATGCGAGGTGCCTATGTAAAACCTGATTCTCAGACTTTCTCCTATTTGATTCAGAATTGTGAAACGGAAGAGGATATAATGAAGGTAGCTTAATCTTAACAGTAATGCTTGACTTGAAATTGGGCATAAACTCTTATTTTTAAGTTGTTATGTTATCTTTTGTCTAGTGTTCTTGTCGAATGGTTATTGTAACTTTTAACATTGATAATCTCCTATGTAATTTGCCCTCTAAAATGAGGGTGGAAAATTGGTTTATGGAAGGGTAGAGGGTAGGACTTGATGACACTACACAGTTGTGCATCAATCTTCTTTCATTTGGCACTATCTACTACTGTCACAGAATTGGTAGTAGTGGTAAGGTGGTCCTTGTACCCTTCACCACTAATCCACAGTGTGTGGTGGTGGGTGCCAGGTGGTGGGCAGTGGGCAACAGCTTCTTAGGGTCTATACACCATGTTGAAAGAAAGAAAGGAGAGACATAGAGCTGCTGAGTCAGTGTGTTTGAATGACACCGCAGAGTTTGATTTAGGAGATTTTGTGCCTCTAAATTTGATATGACTTGCTTATAAACCACTATTCAATAAATACAAAATATTTGAATATTATTTTCAATGGAGACAACTACTCTGAATTTTTCCCTTAAAAACAACTTCATCCTCAAAGAGAAAGAGTTCATCAACTTCCTTACCACTGCTATAAGGAGTATACATTACTCGAAGTAGTTTTTTACTTCCTAGCTGTTAGTTCTTAGTCTAACTACTGTAGTCAGTAGTTAGTTTATTGTCGTCAGTTTTGTTAGTAGTTAGTTAGTGACAGCTGTCACACAGACGAGAAGCATAGTTATCAGTTACAGAATTGTAACTGCTATATATTTCAATCTGTAATCAGTTATTTGTTGGGTTGAATAATATCTATCTCCTTCAATCTCAATCAATTATTATCTCCTGCAATCTCAATATCTTCTTCTCTATCAAAATCTCTCCACCTCTTTATGGTATTTAGAGCTTAGGTCGATACAAAACCTTTGTTCTTGGCTTCTGCAACTCTGATCTCTCCTCCTTTCTCCCTCTGCCTCCTACTCAGACGGCAACTGTGTCAATGGCGAGTGCTTCAAAGTCCTTTGCGCACTCAATTTCTCAAAAACTGCATGTCAAAAATTATCATGGATTCAACAAGTTGAACCTGTGATCAAGAGTCATCATCTTCAACGCTTTCTTGTTAATCCGATTATTCCGCAGAAATATGCTTCTGTCTAAAATCGCGATTCTGACAAAGTTACTGATGTATATAGTGCTTGGGAGGAGCAGGACCAATTTCATCTTGCTTGGCTTTAGTCCATCATCTTCGGTGACATGCCTTCTTGTGTGGTTGGTTGCAAGTCGGTGTGGTAGCTATGGGATCGCATTCAATCACATTTTCAGTCGCCCACTTGAGCTCGTGTTCGACGGCTTCGAAATGAACTTTGAAGTCTCGCTCTTGATAATCGCTCCATTACTGATTATCTTTTGCATGTTCAGAATCTTATTAATGAACTCACTTCTATTGGCGAATTGTTGCCTGCGTTTGAAATCTGAATTTGATTCTTGATGGACTTTTGTTACGATGAGAAGGTCCACACGTGCAAGGAAGCCTTCTGTACGTTTGCAAGAGCTGTCTTAAGATAAATAAAGAAGTTGGATCTCAATTAGTGGTACACGTGTAATTAGAATAGCCACACATGTGTATATTGGTTTAGCTGTTGATTGTATACTTAGACATCTGTTATACTGTATAGCTATCTTGAGGGATCCTTGTCTAAGGGGATCGATTGTAAGGAGGCAAGCTAGTTGCTTTCAGTAGGTATAAAAGTAGATCTTCTTGTATCAATTGGGGGTATGGAATAGAAATCATTGAGTATTCTTTTTCTTCATTTCTCTTCTTTGTTCTTAGGGTAGGAACCCTAACAACTTTCTGATGAGTACGAGTCTTCTATCTCTGTTATTAGTACTCGTTTGATCCTCTTTCAATTGATGAGGTTGGAACAATTCTGTTAGAGCATGAAGTATGCATTGAAAGGTCCAGAAAGTGAGCTTTAGGTTCGATTAATCTAGCTTCTGGCACCTCTATGATTAATCCCAATCCTGCAGAATCTGTGAACCCTGATTCACAGGTTCAAGTCAATTTGACTACTCAGCCCTCTTCTGGTGACAATTGCACTTATGATTACAGTGGAAATTGGTTTTTCAATGGTCGTGGCGGTCATAACTTTGGTCAGAGTAATCGTGGTGGTCGCACCTCAGACCGTGGGTGTGGCGGTCTGATTGCTTTGCTAATGTACAATGTCAAATTTGCTATAAATTTGAACATGGTGCATCGTTCTGCTATCTCAGGTTGGAAGAAAACTATGTTCCTACTCTTCCTCCACCTGCTTCACTTGCACCTGCTCAGACCCAAACTGCTCCAGCTTAAACTTTTCAGTGGACACCTTCTGTTTTGCCCTCACAGTAAGTACAACAAGCCCAGCCAGTTCAGCATGTGGTTTCCTCACCTCAGTATGGATATGTCCAGCCTGTTCAACCTCAGTACACCTATCTTCAGTCAGCACCTCAGACCACTTGACATTCCCATCCTCCACAAGTGTTTTTGGCCAGCTCTTCAGCAGTGCCAACTCAGAATTGGTACCCTGATTCTAGTGCTTACCATGTGACTAACATTTCACAAAATATTAAGCAAGTAACTCCCTTTGAGGACCCTGATCAAATCACCATTTGGAATGGTTAAGGTTTGAATATTAATTCCTCAGGTATATCATCCTTTTCCTCTACTTTTAATCCTCAATTTTCTCTTTTTCTGCGTAATCTATGGTTTGTTCCCTCTTTATAATGAATCTTATCAGTGTCAGTCAATTCTGGAAAGATAATAACGTGTTTTTTGAGTTTCACTCATCCTTTTGTATTGTTAAATCACAGGATTCTAAACATGTTCTTCTTAAAGGTCTTGTGGGAAGTGATGAACTCTATGAATTCCTAGCTTTGCTTACTTCCATGTCTCATGGCTAACCGCAAATGGTGCTGTGAAGCATGGGTAGGCAGACTCTCGAAATTGTCGGCGTTTGATAGGATTGAAGAAGAATTCATGTGGGATGGTGGAGAGGATGTCAAACCTAAATATTTGGGAGATGACATGGTACTTTTGTCTGGCCTTAGCGACTTCAAAGCGGCAGAGATGCGTAAGGAGGCAGCTGGTTCGTCTTTGTTCTATTCGTTGGAAAAATGGAGGCCAGATATGAAACCAGGTTATAGGCTGGTCTGGGTACTATGTTGGGGTATTCCACTGTATGCATGGGAGAGTGAATACATCAAATGTATTGTTGCTGGGATAGGCGATATGGTGATGTTGGATGATGACACGGATGACCTTAATCGTCTGGATAGGGCAAGGGTACTAATCAAAACTCCGTAGCAACCGTCTATCAACCATTTGGTAGTCACATCCATCAACAATGTGGAATACCGCATTAACATCGTCGAGGAGACATGCTCTCAACTATGTAAATGTCCAAGGGCGAGGTATGATTCTTCATCAGAGATAATTTCGTCCGACGATAGTTTGAGCGGCATGGATGAAGGTTTGGAGGTTAGTCAGGTGGCCGAGACTCCGGTGATGGTCGGCACGTCGTCCAGCGCTCGGGATGATGGCCTAAAATGTGGGTAAGACGAGGTAATACCTGCGGGGCAAGAAGCGGGGAAAGAACCGTTGGGCAGTCTAAATTCTGACCCTAGGTGTATAGTTGTGGCGGTCAAGGAGTACCTCAGCTGACAGAAGGCCCCCTTTTTTTCACCAAAAAGGGTATGGCGTGTGACGACCTGGTCGTGCGTCAGTCGGTAGGAGCCACCCTGGTCAACATGGAAACGGGCATGGGAGAAAGGGACGGAAACATGCAAGAGGATGTCGCAGATGCTGGGTATGCTACTAGAGGCACGGACAAGAGGGACCCATGCCTGCAAAGGTCTCCTGCGCCCACTGTGCAACCAGTGGGTAGCAATCATTTCGAGGACGGAGCTAGTTCGGGCGCTGCGGAGTTGGAGGAGAGAGAAGTCGATGTTGGAGTGCTGGGGAATGATAGGCCGGAAAAAGGAAACACTGGGGGGGACCCGCACTTGGTGTCTGCCCACAAACTGGGGTCACGTGAGGAAGTCAACAACTCTCAGGCTGTGGTCAACAGTAGTGAGTTGGGCCACATTTCTTCTGGCCCAATGTCTACTTGGAAAGTTTACTCCAGAGGTAAGGGGTGCAGAAAGGAATTGAATCCCACTTTATCTAAGTCTGCCCATTGTGGTCTTACCCCTCACCAGCCCGTGGATAAAGGGAAAGAGGTTGCTAGTCTTGGAGCTTCTCTGTCTCTGTCTTCTGGTAGCGGGCTTAAAGATCTAGCTGAGTGGGGTGAAAGGCAGCTCGAAGACAACCTTACCCCAGTAACAAGTCCTTCGAAGCATATATGGAGAAAAGATGCCCATAGTGAATGGGAACTAGCTAAGTTGTTGGGTTTAACTAGCAATGACCAGACTGCAGTGGTTAATGAAATAGCAGCTATGGAGGTTAGAGACTTGCGTGAGGTTCAGTGGTTGGGAAGTAGTTCTGGGGGATCGTGAAGATTATCTCATACAACACTAGAGGCTTGGGAGGGGGGGTTAAATGGGCAGCTATTAGAAGTTTGGTGGCAAAAGAGAGGGTGGACATGATATGTCTACAAGAAACTAAGAAAGAAAGCATTGATAGGAGATTATGTTATGCATTGTGGGGTGACCCTGATTTTCAGTGGGAATGCTCACCAGCTTGTAACAGGGCTGGTGGTTTATTATGTATTTGGAATGAAAAGATGTTTAAACTAGAGAGTAAGGTGATAGGTGGTGGATTCATTTACTTGGAAGGGAAATGGGTAGCTGAGGACTCTTAGGTCAGTATTATGAATGTGTACTCACCATGTGAGATTTCTCAAAAGAGGATTTTCTGGGAAGCAATCAAGCAAGTGCGTTGTGCAAATATGGCAGGCTTATGGTGTATAATTGGTGACTTTAATAATATTAGAAGGCCTCAAGAAAGGTTGGGAATTTGCCAGAGAGCCATTGATAATGGCACTGAGAAGGAGTTTAATGACTGGATCGAAGCCCTGGAGATTGATGATGTGCCCTACCTTGGTCGTAGATTTTCGTGGTACAGACCGAATGGGACAGCTAAGAGTAGGTTGGACAGAGCCCTAGTGTCTGCTGATTGGATCGCAAAATGGCCATCTACCACCCAGCTGATTTTGGACAGAAATTTTTCTGACCACTGTCCTGTTTTGCTTAGATCCTCGTCTGTTGATTGGGGTCCAAAGCCTTTCAGGGTTTTGGATTGTTGGCTTCAGGATAAGTCTTTTAGGAAGACTGTTTGCGAGTGCTGGAATGAATCTGCTATTAATGGTTGGGCGGGGTTTGTTTTAAAAGAAAAATTTAAGCACCTGAAATTGAAACTGAAAGCCTGGAACAAATCACAATTTGGGAACTCTCAAAAGAAACTGGTGCTTGTTGAGAAGGAGCTTAACAGAATTGAAAAGGATGGGGGTGACAGACAGCTGAATGACAATGAGATCGTTAGAAGAAAACAGTTACAGGAGGAATTGTGGTCTGCTGCTCAATCACATGCATCAATTCTAAGACAAAAAGCAAGGACCAAATGGATCAAAGAAGGTGATTGTAATTCAAGGTATTTCCACGTGACTGTAAACTGGAAGCGTAAAAAGAACTTATTGCCTGGCATGATGGTTGATGGGTGTTGGTGTGAGGACCCTTTTAGAGTCAAAGCGGAAATTCGATCCTTTTTTAAGAGGAGGTTTGAAGCTTCTGTCATGGAGAGATCTTTTTTTAGATGGAGTTAATTTTAGGTCCTTGGACCAGCAGCACAATGATATTCTTATGGCACCTTTTGATGCAAGTGAGGTGAAGGCAGCAGTCTGGGCCTGTGGCAGTGAGAAGAGCCCCAACCCTGATGGTTTTAATTTTAAATTCATCAAAGAATTTTGGGATGTAGTTCAAGCTGATTTCCTTCGGTTTTTTGGTGAATTTTTTGTTAATGGTATATTCCCTAAGGGTGGGAACGCTTCTTTTATAGCCTTGATCCCTAAAGGTCATGATCCACAGGGGTTAAACGATTATAGGCCTATCTCCTTAATAGGCTGTGTATACAAAATTGTGGCTAAAGTACTGTCTACTAGGCTGAAAAAGGTGTTGCATCTCATTATCGATCACCGCCAATAAGCTTTTATTGAAGGGAGACATTTGTTACACAGCGTGCTCATAGCTAATGAGGTGGTGGATGAGACAAAAAGGAAGAAGGATGGATGCCTTGTGTTCAAAGTAGACTATGAAAAGGCCTTCGACTCAGTGAGTTGGGAGTTTCTGTTTTATATGATGAGAAGGATGGGCTTTGCATCAAAGTGGATTACATGGATTGAAGGCTGCTTAAAATCTGCCACTGTTTCTGTGCTAGTTAATGGGAGTCCAATTGAGGAGTTCACTCCACAACGTAGCCTTAGACAAGGAGATCCCCTAGCTCCTCTACTGTTCAATATTGTGGCTGAAGGCCTCACGGGATTGATCAGAGAAGCACAAAAGAAGGGTCAGGATGAGGGATATAAGGTGGGGAAAAAACTGGTTGATATTAGCATTTTGCAGTATGCTGATGACACTATCTTTTTTGGGAAAGCTTCTGAGAAAAATGTCAGATCTATTAAGGTCATGTTGAGAGGCTTTGAATTGGCATCAGGGCTAAAAATAAACTTTGCCAAGAGCAGTTTTGGGGTGTTTGGTATGAATGAACAGTGGGCAAACAATGCTGCCTCGTATCTGAATTGTAGAGAGCTGGTGGTCCTCTTTCTGTACTTGGGTATACCTATCGGGGCAAACTCAAGGCGATCTGTCATGTGGGATCCCTTGATCAAGAACTGAGAGCGAAAATTAGCTACTTGGAAAAAGAAGTATTTTTCTTTTGGGGGGAGGGTTACTCTGATTAAGTCTGTCCTCAATGCAATTCCTATTTTTTCATTGTCATTCTTCAAGGTCCCGAAGAAGGTGGTTGAGAGCTTGATCAGAATCCAAAGAAGGTTTTTGTGGGGTGATAGTCAAGATCAGAGGAAAATTGCTTGGGTTAGTTGGGATGTCATCTGTCAACCCAAGGAGTGTGGGGGTTTGGGTATTAAGGACATTGCTACATTCAATTATGCTCTACTTGGGAAATGGATTTGGAATCTGTTCCATCAACAGGATGATCTATGGGTGTCTGTTGGAGTCAAAATATGGAGGTTGGAGGAACTTGGGAGTCAATTCAAGGGTCGCAGGAGAATCCATATGGTGGAGGGACCTTGGTTCTGTTTGCATTTCAAAGGAGGATGGTTGCAGGATCTTAAGAGGGATTGATTGGAAGGTGGGTTGTGGGTCAAAGATCTTGTTTTGGGAAGATGCATGGAAGTATGTGGGACTGTCACTTAATGACAAGTACCCAAGACTGTACCTGATTTCCAATCAACAACAACAACTCATCCAGCAGATGGGTTCACAAATTTCTCAGGAGTGGGAATGGCAGTTTAAGTGGAGAAGACCTTTTATGGAAGGGGAGGTTGAATCAGTTATCAAATTATTAGAAGAGGTACAAGGGCTGATGGTACAACCTCAACAACAGGATGTGTGGCAGTGGGGGGCTGATCCGAGTGGTGTGTACACTGTGGGGAGTGCCTATATGCTCATCAACATGGATTGGACTTCTCTGAATAGCTGTGAAGTATACAAGATGCTGTGGAAGATAAAAGTCCCTACTAAAGCATCATGTTTTGCTTGGAGACTTATTAGGGACAGGTTACCTACAAAGCTGAACCTAAGAAGAAGAAATGTGGAACTCAGTGATCTAATTTGTCCTTTCTGCAGGAGGGTTGAGGAGAATGCAGCTCACTTATTTTTAGTTGTGATAAAATTCGGCCAATCTGGTGGGAATCTTTGTCTTGGATTTCTATCTTCAATGTGTTCAGTGAATCCCAAGGAACATTTTTGTCAACACTCTTACTATTATCTCAGCGGGCTTTGTAGTCAGAGATGGCTAACATGGTGGATAGCACTAACATGGACTATTTGGTGCCATAGAAACAGGATCATTTTCCAAAATGAGCCTTTCGACAGTCACAAGCTCATGGATGATGCTCTTTTCTTTTGCTGGACGTGGATTAGGAATTTGGAGAAAGGGTTTAATGTTCCGCTTCATGTTTGGTCATGTAATCTGGGGGAGTTTTTTGTGCTTCAGGGGAGGGCATAACTTATAGACTTAGCCACCCCTACCTGTTTTGGGGTTTTTTTTGCTCCAGCTGATCTTTGGCACCCTAATCCATGCCTTTTTCATGTATTAAGTTGCCAAAGATCTTGCGTCGTTTTGTTTTTGTTCTGCCTTAGTACTACTTGTACTGCCCTTTTTTCTCTACATATATATATCTATATATATATATATATACTTATTTTTGCTGATAAAAATAAAATAAAATAAAAAATAAAACTGCTGTTGTCAATACAGCTTCTTGAAATCCTGCTGTTGATAATGTAGCTTCTTGTAAATCTGTATCTTGTACTACAGTTCCATGTAATTCTGTTTCTTGTGCTAGTCCTGTTGTTAATACAGCATCTTGTAAGGCTGATTCTTTTAGCAATTGGCATTCTAGACTAGGACACCCTAGTGTTAATCCCCCTCAGGTTTCAGATATCATGTGACTTATGTGGTTGCTCATACCAGGTTTATTTGGTTCTATTTACTCAAATAAATTTGACACCTTAGAGACTTTTAAAAATTTTAAAACAATGGTTTTTAATCAGTTTAATTCTACCATTAAGGGTGTGCAATCTGATTGGGGAGGGGAGTTAAGACCCTTTTCTAAGTTCTTAACTGAAAATGGTATTCAGCATAGGCTCATTTGTCCTCATACTCACCATCATAATGGTGTAGTCAAATGCAAGCACAGGCACATAGTGGAGTTTGGTCTCACTCTTCTGTCTCAGACCAAACTACCACTACACTACTGTGATCATGTCTTTGTTTCCACTTTCCAGCACTTACTTGATCAATAGGTTGCCATCTTCAACTATTGACAATGGGGTTCCCTATCAGAAGATGTTCAACAAACTTCTTGATCATTCCTTTCTTAGGGTGTTTGGTTGCTCAGGCTTTCCTCTTCTTAGACCATACAACAAGCACAAGTTGCGTTTCAGATCTCAGGAATGTGTCTTCTTGGGTTATTCCACCTCTCATAAAGGTTACAAGTGCCTAACTGCTGATGGCAGAATCTACATCTCCAAGGATATGATTTTTAATGAACATAACTTTCCTTATCCTGTTCTCTTTCCTGAACCTTCCTTAATTACCTTTGACTTACCTGAACCTCCTTCCACCCTTACTGTTTTACCCAGCTCTTAGGCCAATTCCAAAGCTCCTATACATAGTAACACTGTTTCATCACCCTCTCTTTCCCCTTCTCTACCTACCCCACAAACTGCTTCTCCATCTATTAAGCCTGAAAATTTATTTATCCCATCCACCAACACTGTTCAGAACCCAAGTCCCACCCATACTGTTCCGAACCCAAATCCCACCCATATTGTTCAGAATCCTAACATTGATCAACACCAAAATACCAGCCTAGCTTCTCTTAATACTGATTCTTCATTGGACAGACCTCCAAACGTCCACCCTAGCATCATTACGCCCAGAATTGATCCTACTCTTCTTCTTGCTCATCTTGAACCAAAGTCTACCAAAGCTGCCTTGATGACCCTTGGCTTTCAGCTATGAATGCTGAATATGAAGCATTAATGAGAAATGGAACTTGAACTCTAGTTGATCTTCCACCATCAAGGACAACTATTGGATGTAAGTGGGTTTTTAGGGTGATGGAAGATCCTGATGGCTCAGTCAACAAGTATAAGGCCAGACTTGTTGCTAAGGGCTTTCATCAGCAGTTGGGCTTTGAATACAAGGGAACTTTCTCTCTTGTAATCAAGCCTGTTACTGTCAGACTTATCCTCTCTCTTGTCATTTCTCACAAGTGGCCTCTTCAGCAACTAGATGTTAACAATGTCTTCCTTAAGGACACTCTAGAAGAGGAAGTATACATCTCACAACCACCTGGTTTTGTGTCTTCTAACAAGCAGCAAGTGTCCAAGTTACACAAGGCCATCTATGGTCTAAAGCAGGCCCCTAGAGCCTGGTTTGACAAACTTGAAACTACCCTACTCAGTTTTAAGTTTGTTTTCAGCAAATGTGATCCTTCACTATTTGTGTTTTCTGAAAATGCTGCTGTTGTATGCATTCTTGTCTATGTAAATGATATAATCATCACTAGAAACAACAAGAAGTTGATTAATTCTCTTGTACCTCAGCTTAATTCTGTATTTTCTCTTAAGGATCTTATTGACTTTGACTATTTTCGGGGGATTGAAGTTCAAAGACAAAGGGATGCTTCACTTATTCTAACTCAGTCCAAGTATATCAGAGATCTCTTGGCCAAGACTAAAATGGATGAGTCTAATCCTATTTCCTCTCTGATAAGAACCTGATAGAGAATTTCGAAGGATTATCTCTATTATTGAATTAAGGACAGAGTACACCAGAGATTAGGACCAAGTTTCCTAATCTGAATTCCCAAAATACAACCTAACCTCCCCTCCACAATCTAATAGCTATTTATAGGTAGTAACTACCCTAAGTAACTGTCACTATTGTAACTGACAGCTGTCAGTTACAATTTACAATTGCTTCCTATATCTCCCATGTGTTCTAACTTTATACATCTCCTGTATAGCTGGTCTAACAATACTCCCCCCCAAAAGAGCCACCTTGTCCTCAAGGTGAAAAGCAGGAAACTGCTGCTTTAAAATGTCCATCTCCTCCCAGGTAGCTTCAAACTCAGGAAGATCCTTCCATTGTACCAAAACTTCAATGTTTCCTGCTGCAGAATTATGAACTGCTTTAATCTTAGCAGGTTCCACCTTGAGTTCCATCTCATCACTCAGCATTAGGGGTAAAGGTTGAGGTGTGACTGCAGGAGAATGAGCTTTCTTCAACAAGGACACATGAAACATTGGATGAATTTTAGTTTCAGGGGGCAGCTTTAACTTATAAGCTACTTTCCCAACTGTTTCAGCAATCTGGTAAGGGCCATAAAATCTAGGACTAAGCTTCTCATTTATCTTCTTAGCCAATGATTTCAATCTATAAGGCTGTAATTTGAGATAGACCCAATCATCCACCTTAAAAGTTACATCTCTCCTATGTTTATTTGCATAAACTATCATCTGATCCTGGGCCTTCAACAAATTCTGCCTCAACTGGTCCAGCAACACATCTCTGTCCTGAGTCAACCTTCGTACCTCCTCCACTGCTGTTGGGACAGTAGTGCCCTTCAGCAATTGTGGTGGGTCTCTTCCATACAAGGCTTTAAATGGAGTAAGCTTAGCTGAGCAGTTATAGTTGGTGTTTGTTAGAATACTATAGTATATATATAATAGAATAAGTCCCACATCATGTATATTGCATCATGGTTTCTGTACAGTTTAATATAAATCACTCCCTGTATGATCATATAAGACACACAATTCTCCAAACTCAAGTTGGTACCAGAGCTCTTTATCTGGGCCTTCGCTTCCGCAAAACCCTAAGCCCACTGCTTAGGTGTTATCTCCTTCCTTGCCGTGCGTCCTTCCGGCAAGCCCTTGTCCGCCGTGCGTCCTTCCGGCGAGCACTCATCCGCCGTGCCTCCTTCCGGCAAGTCCTTGACTGCCATGTGTCCTTTCCGGCTTGTTCCCGATCGTCTTCCACCGTTCGGATCACCGTCTCAGCCGCCAGAACCACCGTCTCAGCCACCGGAATTCTTTTTCCGGCGAGTCTTCATCCGAGAACCACCCAGGAAGGATCCTCTCCGTCCGGCGACCATCTCTGTCCAAGTCGCGTCGTCGTCTGCTGCAGCACATGCCCACACGCGCCGTCAGTCTCCCTGTACGTGGGCTTCACGTGCCACCTTTGACCCGCGCGTGGGACCACCTCCGGCCGCCGTTCACCACCAATCCAGTGCAGAAAGATTCGCCTCTTCCTCTTCTGTCCAGATCCGAGCTTGGTTCGTGGTGGGTCTTCGTTTTTGCTACTGTTCACGCTCGGTTTGCGTGATTCTTTTCCCGATTTGTGATACCATGGGTGATTCCTCTACTATGGTACCCAGAGGCTCTGTTGGTGGTCTGTCTGCCCCTGCTCCATTTATCACAACCTCCAAGTTGACTGGTTCTGAGAACTACACCTCATGGTCAACCTCCGTTGTTATTTGGTTTACCGGTCATGGACATGAGGATCATCTCACCACAGATTTGGGGTCTGTTCCTGCTGCTCAGCAGGCCCAATGGAAGAAGATTGATGCTCAACTTCTCACTTATTTGTGGCAGTCTATTGATCCCTCACTCAGTTGCATTTTTACGGCCTATAGGACTTGTTATCAGGTATGGACAGAGGCCAAGAGCCTGTACACAAATGACATTCAACATCTTTTTGATATTGTCTCTCAGATTATTGATCTTCGCACATCTTTCTTCCCTCATATGGAGATGCGCGTTGGTAGAATTAAGTCTTTGTTACAGGACTTCCTCACTATGCTTCCTTATCCTAAGGACCCTGCTGAATATAGATCCCAGGTGGAGCATTTCTTTATGACTGTCACTCTTGCTACTCTTCCTGATGAATTAGATGGTGTTCGGGAGAATATTCTGACTAGCACTGACAAGCCCAGCTTGTCCCAGACCTTCCAGCGTCTTCTTACTCGTGGGGGTAAGATCGTTTCTTCTGTTGATTTAGGTATTTCTCAGATTTCTGCTGCTTTAGTTTCTCGTGCTCCTGATTCTTCCTCTGGCAATGGGCGTGGTCGCGGTCGTGGTCGTGGCCGTGGTCAAGGGGGTCGAGGACAACGCCCTCGGTGTAACTATTGTAAGAATTTTGGCCATCTTGAAGAACGTTGTTACACTAAGTATCATCATCTCTGACCATCATCCACCACTAATCTTGCTCAGGCTGACATTCCACCAGCATCGGCTTCTTCTGATCAGGTTACTCTTTCTACTGTCGATTATGAGACTCTCCAAGCTCTCTTCCGGAAGATGCATCCTTTATCCCCTGTTCCTCGTACTGGCCCAACCTTGGATCCTGGTAATCATGTTGCTTGTCTTTCACAATCTTCACTTGGACCTTGGATTATTGACTCTGGGGCCACTAATCACCTGTGTGGTAATAGAGATCTTTTTTCTTCTCTTACTCTTTCTCCTAACTTACCTTTTATTACTCTTGCTAATGGCACCAAGGCCATGGTTCGTGGTATTGGCCAAGCACGTCTCACTCCTTCCTTTACCTTGACTTCTGTTTATTTTATTCCTGGCATCCCATTTAATTTGATATATGTTAGTCAACTAATCCGTTCCCTTTCTTGCCTTGTTACTTTCACTAAAAAGTCTGTGTCTATGCAGGATCCGGGTACGGGGAGGACGATTGGCATGGGACATGAGTCACGGGGTCTCTATTACTTGGCTGAGTCACGATCTCCTGTTGCTTGTTCTCTCTCAGAGTCACTAGAGCTACTCCATAGTCGCATGGGTCATCTGAGTCTTTCCAAGCTTCAGCGCATGGTTCCTTTTCTTTCCAGTCTTCAGTCCTTAGATTGTCAGTCCTGTCAGCAAGGGAAGCACACTCGCTACTCCTTTGCAAATCGAGTCAATAAACAAGCTGATGCTCCTTTTGCTCTTGTCCATTCAGATATTTGGGGTCCGAGTCGAACAGTGTCTGTTCTTGGTTTTCAGTATTTTGTTACCTTTATTGATGATTTTTCCCGTTGTACTTGGGTTTATTTAATGAAAAGTCGTTCTGATTTATTTTCCATTTATCAAAAGTTTTGT
>PYAF01000365.1:158559-170357 GCA_007407185.1 Glycine tomentella
ACCACATTCTTCAGTCCATTGAGGAAAATTCCTCTCAAATATTCTGGTTCTGTCCCTCTCAATGGCCCTGCATACAGCTCAAATCTCTCCCTATATTCTTCCACTGTTCCCTCCTGTCTCAAGCTTAGCAATAATTCATATGGACTCTGATTCATCTCAGGCTGAAAGCGTTGGATAACAGCTTTCTTAAATTCTGTCCGATTAGGGTTTATAACCCCCATTTCCCACCATTGGTACCAATTCAATGCCTTCCCTTCCATAGCTACCATTGCTGCATGAATTCTATCCTCTTCCGCCACTCCACGTATCTCAAAATAGCGTTTGATTTTGTTCACCCAGCCAAACGCTCCATCTCCATTGAAAATCGGAATCTCTAGCTTCCGCCACCTATCTTCCTTCTCGCGAATTTGGAAATCGCGATTCTGTCTCTTGCCGCGGTCGCGATTACTACTTCCTTGATCGCCGCTTGCCGCGCCGCGTATCGTCTCCACCAGCTCCGTCAATTGAGCTTGGAAATCCTCGCGCTCTGCACGCTCATTCTCATACAACTGTTTTAAACTCACGACCTCTTCTCTCGTCTTCATCAGGCCTTCGAATCCCCTTTCTAAGAATTCTACTCGTGCATCCATGTTCTGTCGCGTCGCCACCATTAACGATCACAGGTCCAGGTTCGAGAATGCTCTGAATACCAATGATAGAGAATTTCGAAGGATTATCTCTATTATTGAATTAAGGACAGAGTACACCAGAGATTTGGACCAAGTTTCCTAATCTGAATTCCCGAAATACAACCTAACCTCCCCTCCACAATCTAATAGCTATTTATGGGTAGTAACTACCCTAAGTAACTGCCACTATTGTAACTGACAGCTGTCAGTTACAATTTACAATTGCTTCCTATACCTCCCATGTGTTCTAACTTTATACATCTCCTGTATAGCTGGTCTAACAGAACCTTGGGATGATCATACCACAAAAGCTAGCTATTGTAGTTGGAGAGCCTAAGGTCTTATAAACCCCACACTAGAATCCCATACTTCCAATGTGGGACTCCGAGTCCCATACCTTGCAACTGGATCCTAATATCCCACCATGCTCCGCAGCCCCGGTGCCCACGCAGGCTGGCTGTGCACTAGCCCTTTGACTAGTTCTAGGCGAACACTGCAATGCCGGCGTCACCACCCGCGCTTCTCGATTGCAGCTCGGAGCCATGGTGGAAGGCTCTGATACCAGTTGATAAGAAGTGGATTTAGATAGAGAGAAAAATAGAACTTTTATTCAATGGTGAAGCTGTTAGCTCAAGTATCTACAGGTGTATTTCGAGAACACCACTCTCCAACTAATTTCCCAACCCCTTTTCCCTCTCTTTCTATTCTATTTATAATCCTTCCCTTCAATTAACTAACTGATAGTTACTTACACTTACTGTCAGTTACCCACTAATCAGTTACAGACTCAACTAACTGCCTTTTCTCCTATGGTACACCTGCCCCCATCTATTATTACATCTATCAATACCCTCCCCTTCAAGATGGACCTTGTCCCCAAGGTCCAATTGAGGAAAAACAGTTCTGATCTCATTCAGATCCTCCCAGCTATCTTCATGATGTGGCAGGCCTTGCCATTTAATAAGAACTTCTTGCTGCCCCCCCTCTATAGTCCTTGTTTGCATAACCTTCTCAGCCTGCACTTGAAGTTCTAAGTTCTCATTCAGAGCCTTAGGTAAAGGTTGAGGAGAACAAGTAGATTTAATTGCTTTCTTGAGTAATGCAATGTGAAATACAGGATAAATTTTACTGCCTTCAGGCAACTCCAGCCTATAAGCCACTTCTCCCACCTTCTGACTTATTTTATAAGGCCCATAAAATCTTGGACTTAGTTTCTCATTTGGTTTCTTTGCCAAAATTTCATCCTATACGGCTGCAACTTCAAGAATACCCAATCTCCTATCTGAAACTCTACTTCCCTCCTATGCTTATTTGCATATTTCTTCATTTGATCTTGAGCCTTTAACAAATTCATCTTCAGTTTTTGGAGCAATTCATCTTTGTCCTTGCTCAGCTGATTTATTTCTTCTAATTTAGAAGTAATATCAGCTCCCTTGATTAACAAGGGAGACTCCTTAAATGCATATTATGTTCCTCCAAATCAGCACTGTAAATCAGAATATCATCAAAAAACACCAACACAAACTGCCTCAAGAAGGGTCTCATTACCTCATTCATAAGAGCTTGGAAGGTGGCAGGAGCATTGGTTAGCCCAAAAGGCATAAGCAAGAACCCATAATGTCCTTCATGAGTCCTAAAAGCTGTTTTCTGCACATCTTCCTCCCTCATTCTGATTTGGTGATACCCTGCCCTGAGATCTAACTTGGAAAACCATTCAGCCCCCCCAATCTCATCCAACAGCTCCTCTATTATTGGCATAGGAAACTTATCAGGTACAACAATTTTATTTAAAACTCTGTAATCTACACAGAATCTCCAGCTTCCATCTTTTTTCTTAACCAGAATTACATGACTAGCATAAGGACTAATGCTGGTCCTAATAATTCCTGCTGCCAACATGTCTCTGACCAGCTTTTCTATCTCATCTTTCTGGTAATGTGGATATTTATAAGGCCTCAAATTAGGTATCTTATTCCCAGGCTGAATGTTAATGACATGATCCTTGCTTCTATAAGGTGGCAAGCTGTGAGGTTCCTTAAAAACCTCACTGAACTGATCCAATGCTTCCATTATAGCAACAGGGATCCTTCCTACCTCTTCTTTGGTTTCTACAGATTTTAACTCCACCATGAACCCCTGATCTTCCTTCAATAAGACACCTTGAATAGATTTCAGACTTATAGCAGCCCTAATCAATTCTGGATCAGCTTTCAAACTCACTTCTTTGTCCTCCACTTTTACAGTCAAGGTTAATTTCTCAAATTCACTTCCCCCAAGCTGGCCAACCATTCCACCCCTAATACCAAGTCAGCCCCACCTAACTCAAACAAATAATAATCCTGCATAATCTGTAACTTTGGCAACTCAATGACCAAGCTTCTACATAAGCCTTGACATCTCACCTTGTGCCCATCTCCCACTTCCATAGAATATGGATTTGTCCTTGTTACCTCCAATTTCATTTCTTTCACCAGTTTTGTTGAAATAAAATTGTGGGTAGCTCCACAATCTATCAAGATCACCACCCTTCTACCCTTAATCCTGCCCCACAATTTGAGGGATTTCTTTGTAGTGAAACTTTTAATACTGTGTAAGGACAGTTGATACAGCTCTTCACTCTCAGCTGCCTTTCCTTCTTGCAACTTCTCTTCTTCCATCACCATCACCATCAACCTTAGCTGCTTGTTTTTACAAACATGGGTAGGGTGGTATTTCTCTTCACATGTAAAACACTTCCCCTTCCTCATCTTTTCATTCACTTCCATCGGGGACAGTTTGTGGAATGTCCTCCTTCCCCTCCGGCTTTCATTGCTAGCCTTAGCTGCCAGGCTAGGTTCAGCCCCCTTCCTTGTCACTATTGGTCCTTCTTTCCAATTCTTTTGGCTCCAGGCATTGGGTTTTTGCCAAGAGAACCCCTTCTCAGTGCTTCTTGGTAGTTTGGCCAAGACCCTGATCTTTTCCTCCACCTATCTTGCCTTGCCCATGGCCTCCATCAAATTTCTTGGTTCATGCAACCTCACCTCCATACTGATTTCTTCTTTAAGCCCTTTCAAGAAAACTTCCACCAAAAACACCTCATCTAGACCCTTCACTGTACCCACCAGCTTCTCAAATTGACTTATAAAATCTTGCACTGCCTCCTCCTACTTCAAAGCTAATAAGGTTTGAAATGGACTCCCCATCATTGAATCTTGGAACCTTTGAGTAAGTGCAGAGACAAACCCTTCCCAAGACTGGTTTGGGTTTCGCTGCTCCCACCATTGAAACCACCCTAGGGCCTCGCCTTCCAGAGCCACCAGAACCACCTCCATCCTTTCTTCTTCATCTATCTCCTGCAACCTGAAATAGCACTCCACTCTGGCCAACCACCCAAACACATCCTCCCCCACAAATGTCGGCATCTCAACACTCCGCTAACGCATCTCATACTCTTGCTCGTTCCTCCGCGGCTTCCCTCCTGTTTCCCCTTCACCCGCGTCTACTGGCGACACTTGTTTCTCTATATTTATCGCAAACCTCTGCATCATCTCCTCCAGCGACCCAAACTGTGCTTCCATCATCTCGGCGGCTTTCCTCCATAGCCCTCTCCATCGCGTCCATACGTGCTTCCATTTTCGCGTTGCTTTTTGCCACCATGAACAGCCCACAACTCCAGAATTAAAGCTTTGATACCAATTGATAAGAACTTTGAGAGGATCATACCACAAAAGCTAGCTAGTGTAGTTGGAGAGCCCAAGGTCTTATATACCCCACACTAGAATCCCATACTTCCAATGAGGGACTCCAAGTCCCTGACCTTGCAATTGGATTGTAACACTCTCCTATGGTTGGAGGCTGCAAACTAACCAAACTTGGCTTGGAAGATTTTTCTGATTCCACCCTGTACAGATCCATGGTTGGTGGTTTGCAGTATGCTACTATTACACAACCAGAGATTAGCTTTTCGGTTAATGAAGTATGTCAGTTCATGTCTAAACCTTCTGACCAACACTGGCTAACTGTGAAGAGAATTCTGAGGTATCTTAAGGGTACTGTTTCTTCGGCCTTCATTTTCAAGCTGCTTCTCTTAGGCAACCTTTTCCTCTTCATGCTTACTGCAATGCAGATTGGGCCTCTGATCCTGATGATAGGAGGTCCACTTCTGGAGCAGCTATCTTTCTTGGACCTAATCTAATCTCTTGGTGGTCCAAGAAGCAATCTGTTGTGGCCAGATCCAGCACTGAGGCAGAATATAGGAGCATGGCACTCATTGCAGCATAGGTGACTTGGATTCAGTCCCTTTTTTCTGAACTCCCAAGTTCCCTACACCAAACCTGTTATTCTCTGTGATAATACCAGCATTGTCTCTAGCTCACAATCCTGTTCTTCACTAAGAACAAAGCACATGGAGCTGGATCTGTTTTTTGTCAGAGAAAAAGTTCTCACCAAGCAGATTAATGTTGTACATGTGCCTTTAGTGGATCAGCTAGCTGATATTCTGACCAAAGCATTGTCTCCTGCTTCTTTTACTTCTTTCAGGTCCAAGCTTAGAGTGGTTGAAAGGCTTTCTTCCAACCCCTCGTGAGCTTGCAGGGGAGTATAAGGAGTATACATTACTTGAAGTAGTTTTTTACTTCCTAGCTGTTAGTTCTTAGTCTAACTACTGTAGTCAGTAGTTAGTTTATTGTTGTCAGTTTCGTTAGTAGTTAGTTAGGACAGCTGTGTGACAGCTGTCGCTAACTAACTCTTGCTAGTTAGCAGTTACACAACTATAACTGCTATATATTTCAATCTGTAATCAGTTATTAGTTGGGTTGAATAATATCTCTTCTTCAATCTCAATCTCTTCTCTATCAAATTCTCTCAACCTTTTCATTGAATTCAACTCTTGCAATTTGCAACTAGGAGTAAAAAATAGCCAAACAGTTGAGATCATGTGTTAATTTACTAATGGCCAAAAGGTTATATGACAAATTTGGGACATGAAGGAATTGTGAAGAGTTAGAGGTTTCGCGGGTACTATTCACCCGTAAAGGAAGCTAACACAGACGTGTCTGCGTGGGACGCTGGTGAACATCGTTGCGAAGCGAATTCTGAAGGAGGGTCGGTAGAGGCCATGAAACACAGCGAAACAATACCAATCGGAAACTAAATGTGGTCAAACGAGGCCAAATGAAGCCAAACATGTTTGCCGGAGGCGCACAGCATGAAGGTCTCTAGAGAGTGGGCATGTAAAAAACTACATGTGTGGATTTGGTGGTGCGTCAGTTTCACGCGTGCGGAGTGTGGTGGCGCATGAGGTGGCATATGATGACGGGACTGTGACAAAACAAGTTGCTGGAGGGTGTCGGTGCTGAACGTAGGCTCACACTGGGAAACATAGGTGTGGTGGAGAGGAAAAATGGGGTTGCGGTGGTCGTGTTACTGTTCGCGCATGACCACTGTTACAGGTGCATAAAAAATGTCATGAGAAAGTGAAAATAGTAGGACGGGAAGTTCACCTGGGACCTACAGTTCCCGGAAGAGCGTGATTTTTGTTATTCCCTCAACCTTGCTCTGATACCACGTATGAATTTTTTACTGTTGTGTGTTATCGTATCAAACCACACGAAATACTCTTATTTATGGTTGAAGGAGGCTTACAAAACAAGGAAATTAAATAATAAGTAATAAGTAATAAGATAAATAATCCCATACTAAACTACTGTAATCAAAACAAATCAAATCATATATATTTCACAAGATACAAGAATGGAACCAACACGGGCTATAGTAGAAAAGATACCTACCATATATGCAGTTCTAATCCTTTTATGACCTGCACGACTACAAGTGAAGGAAAATTTTGAACAATTTTTCATATGGTAAGTAGCTCTATAGTCAATGATTCATAGGGATTTAGAATTTAAAAGAGAAGTAGAAAAAGAAATACCTTTTTGGGCTAGAGAAGAGGATGGAATAATTCACATTTTAGTTGAAAAGATCTTATACAAATACTCCAGTTGTTCCTTAGAGTAAGTGAGTGACTTAGATTTTGCTCGATGTTTTATCCATTTGAGGTTTGAAATGCCTGACATCCATTTGTTTTCTTTTTCTAGTTGGGTGGCTTGCCATGGTGTTTCTAGTAGGTATCCTTTGTAAGCCCTGGTTTTTTACTATGATCACATCAAGGTTTCATAGATTGAGCCCATTCAATGTAGTTTATTCCATTCAGCTTTTGGATTATAAGCTGTAAACTAAAACCTGAGGACACAACATTGACCATCGACGATGATTATGAAAGTTTCAATTTTTGAATGAATTTTCATGAAGTATGCTAAAATAATCCTTGATAATGTGTTATACGCAGATCAAATTCATATACTTATAATGTATGTCAATAACCACTGACCTCAATTAACTTGGGTTAAAAGTGTTGTTGATGTTGATAATGTATGTCAATGTCATGATAATGGGAGTGCTAAAATCAGTGAATTTCTAGTAATCGTTGATTATTTAATGTTCAACCATTCATGCCCAAAAATATGAATATGATTAACTATTAATTGTTTGAGTTGAGATTCTAATTGAAGATTTGATTTAGTTGATTGATTTGATTGAGATACGATTTGTTTCTCTATAATCTCATTACTGTTTTTCAATGTAACTTATTCTGATTGTATAATCTCTATTGTCAAGGGATCTTTTTCTTTTGTAATCTCTGCTCATTATAAATAAAGAGTTGAGGGAACTCTATCTTCAAGCATTCAGATGATTCCTAGTCTAATATTCAAGTTGGTATCAGAGCTCACATCCTGTGGGCCTGATAAAATCTTTTCCGCTGTCCAAGATGGTCACCATCGACCTTGTTGTCCTGAAGACCATCTCCATTTGAGGTAGGACCGCCAGCACAAGAAGCAGAACAGGCCGATCTGTTCAGATCCAGATCGGCGTCGCAAACAGCCAAAACATGCGCCGTTTTCTTCCGTCAACCTTGCGGATGCGTGAAGGCCACGTGCCACCCTACTGACTTTCGTTTGTGACGTGACTTAGTTTGTCACACTAGTCAGCCCTCCCTCTCTGTTTTAGGGGTGGTTTGTCACTTTTACCTCCTTGATGTGGGCTGTTTGGCTTCTCTTCGCCCTTTGCAACTATTCATGTGCTATTGGTATTCATTCATTCTCATGGCAGATAAAATTGGAAGCATAGTGGTTGTGGTGCTTGAGATGGCTGCCCACGATGCTCATACTGTATATGTATGGGACGTACCCAAGATAATTGCTACTAATTGATTGGCTTCCCGAATAACTCTACAGCAGTCACTTACTCTCTGTCTTCAACATCTGACTAACAAGTGGAAAGCAACACCCAAAATATTTTGTAAAGAAATTGAATACAAAGAATACCTCCAATACAAGGCAGCCCAACAAACTTCTGCCACCATTGCTCACTCTAGAAATTCTACAGTTTGCATTTCTCATTCACCTTCTATTGGATCTTGGATTCTACTGGACTCTGGTGCTTTCAATCACAGTTGGTAATCCCTCACTTGTCTCAACTTGTCACCAACTAAATCCTCTCATCACATCACCTTGGCTGATGGATTTGAAACCCATGTCATTGGTATTGGTCAGGCCACCCCCACCCCTTCCCTATCATTAGATAATGTCCTTTAGCACTTGCGTCTCCCTTTAACCTTGTTTCTGTTAGCCAACATACCCGCACTCTTAATTGTTCTTTTACATTTCTTTATGACTCTTTTTGTATACAAAACCGAAGTAAGGGATGGATGATTGGCACAAGATATGAAGCACATGGTCTTTATTACTTCCACTCACCAATTGTTGTTGCTTGTACCTCTATCCTTCATTGTCGTTTAGGTCATCCTAGTTTGAATAAAATGAAGGCTATGGTCCTTGGTCTTTCCAAATTGCAATCTTTAGATTGTGAGTCATGTCAGCTCGGCAAACATGTTTGGCCTACCTTACCTAGTAGAGATCCACATCATATAGATTATGCTTTTGCTATTGTCCATTCAAATATTTGTGGATAAACACTTTGGAGTCTAAAGGATTCACGTTAAGCCAGAGCAAGACTTAGTATATGAAGTGTGAATTTTCACTAGTAATAGATAGTGATCAAGACCCCATGCATCTACTTGGTCAAGAGATACCCAAGAAAGATACTTTTAGATACCTGTGATCAATTTCGCAAAAAGGTGGAGAGATTGATGAGGATGTAAATCATAGAATTAAAGTAGGGTGGATGAAATGGCGGAGTGCATCTGAATTTTTGTGTGACCGCAAAATTCCCTTTAAGCTAAAAGGAAAATTTTATAGAACAATTGTAAGCCCTGCAATGTTATATGGAGCTGAACGTTAGCTAGCACATAGGCAGCATGAGCGATTGAGCGTAAAATAGGGGTAGCAGAAATGAAGATGTTAAGGTGAATGTGTGGTTATACGAAGATGGATAAGATAAGAAATGAAGATATTCAACGAAAGGTAGCAGTAGTACCGGTGAGTGAAAAGATGAAGAACATAAATTGAGGTGGTTTGGACACGTAATGAGACTGCCCCTAGATGCACCCATAAGAACAAAAGTTTGTTACCAAGAGCTCGACAAAGAGAGAGGTAGAGGTAGACCGAAACTTACCTAGAGAAAGATAGTTAAACAATAATTAATGGAGAAAAAATATAAGCTTGATGAGGGTTAGATCCGTTGTTACCTCTATGTTCCAGATGCTCATTTTTTAGTCTTTTTCCTCCTTTTTTCCCCCCTTCTTTTCTTATATCTTATTTCCCCTTTCCCTTCCCCTTCTACTTTTTTTTTCAACCTCCTCTTATCTATTAGTGAGTTCATCTACCATCGATCCTAATTAGCTTGAGTTAAATGTGCTGTTGATGTTGATGTTGATAGTTGTATCCACTTTGTCTTAGGATTTAGGTACTATGTCACATTCATTTATGTTTTTTCTAAAAATACTTGGATTTACTTAATGAAAGAATGTTTTGAATTGTTCTCTATATTTCAAAATTGTCTTGAAATTCACACCCAATTTAGCAACAAAATTCGTGCTTTGCATAGTGACATTGCAAGAGAATATTTTTTTATTTTTTTATTTTTTGCACTTTATGACTTCTCATGGTATGATCCACCAATCCTCTTGTCCCCACACACTGCAACAAAATGGTGTCACTGATCACAAACATCGGCATATTATTGACACTGCTCGTACCCTCCTCACTTACTCAAATGCACCTTTAAGATTTTGAGATGATGCAATTCTTACGGCTGGGTATCTATACAATAGAATGCCTTCTTATTCTATCATTAACAAAATACCTCACTCTGTTATATTCCCTAATAACCCTTTCTTTCATATTCTTCCTCATGTTTTTGGTTCTACTTATTTTGTGCATGATCTTACTCTAGGTCTTGATAAGTTGAAAGCTCGTGCTATCAAGTGCATCTTTCTTGGTTATTCACATACCCAAAAGGTTATTGGTGCTACTCTCTTGCCAACCACCACTTTTACACGTCTACTGATGTCACCTTCTTTGAAGATACACCCTTTTTTAACTCGTCCATCTCTTCTGAATCCGTCTCTCAGGTATTACCTATTCATCTTGTCATCCCTCATCGGACTGTTTCTTCCCCTCTCTCAACACCTCTTTTTCTTATTTATCATCGTTGTCCTCGACCCCAACCTATGGAAGCACCCCTTACTGAAGAGACTGGTACATCATCTCTTGCTGTAATCATTCTTCTTGTTGCGATTGACTCTGACTTACCCATCGCCATCCACAAAGGTAACTGTACAACTAAAGATCCCCATCCTATTTATAATTTCTTAAGTTATCATTATCTTTAACCTTCGCATTATGCCTTTGTGTCTGCCCTATCCTTTGTTTCTATTCCTAAAATTGTCCAGGAAGCACTTTCAGATCCAGGATGGCAACATGCGATGATTGATGAGTTGAAACTCTAGAATCTAATCAGACATAGGCTCTTGTCCCTCCAACTCTAGGGAAATCTCTTGTTGGTTGTTTTTTGATCTTTACCATAAAGTTGGACCAATCAAAAACCGGTGTTGCCATTTCCCATAGGAAATATGTCCTCAACATCCTGAAAGACACTGGGATGCTTAATTGTAAGCCGGTTGACATTCCCATGTATCTGAATACCAAACTTATACTAGATGAGAGGGAGCCCTTCTTGGATCAAGGAAGATATCAACGACTAGTTGGAACTTGGAAAGCTGAATTATCTCACCATGACTAGACCTGATATATCCTTTGCAGTCTGTGTTGCAAGTCAATTCTTTAATTCTCCCTGTACAAGTCATTGTAATGTTGCAATTCGAATCTTGTGGTATATAAAAGGGTCTCCATGAAAGGGATTAGTTAATGAAAATAGAGGTCACATTGATATCATTGCATATACAAATGCTGATTGTGCTGGTTCTAGTGGTCGTAGGTCAACCTTGAGATATTGTATCCTAATAGGTGGGAATCTCATTTCTTGGAGGAGTAACAAACAAAATACTATGGCCAGGTCTAGTGCAGAGGATGAATATTGAACTATGTCTGTTACTACGTGTGAGCTGGTTGGGTTTAAAAAACTCCCTAGTGAACTCAAATTCTGTAAAATTGGGTCCATGAAACTTATTTGTGATAACCAAGCAGCCTTGCATGTAGCATCTAATACAGTCTTCCATGAACGGACCAAACACATTGAAATAGACTGTCACTTTATGAGAGAGAAAAAAATTTCTGGACTAGTCACCACCACTTTTGTCAATTCAAATGATCAGCTAGAAGATATCTTTCTCGAGTCACTTAGAGGGCCGAGGATATCCTACATTTGTTCCAAGCTGGATGCATATGATCTATATGCTCCAGCTTGAGGGGGAGTGCTAAGATTCTTGTAACGCCCCAATTTCTAATCAGGGTCATTACCAAACATCAATTGCAAACAAGCATATAATCAGAGTTTAAGCAGTTTGGAAGCATAACTATATGAGTGACATCATCAAATGTCCTCTACATACACTGTACATATCATATGGTGAATATACATACATCTCTGTTTTATACAAAACTATACAATATCCCCTCAGGGTACAATAAAACTAAACCAAAGGCTACATACACAAAATCAGAGCCATAG
>PYAF01000366.1:0-11954 GCA_007407185.1 Glycine tomentella
GCGTTTTATTTTGATGGTCTGTATTCTATTATGGATGACTGTATCACGGACTGTTATATTTACTATGCTTAAATAACTCTGACTATGAATTATGTTAAATTTAGTTCAACGTAGCAAACCGACTAGAATAGTATTTTACGCCTCTAAATTTCATAGAAAATTTTTTTCGTAACAGCGTCGACGATTAAATGCGAATCACATATTAATCTAAAATAATCAAATAAAAACGAAGTCGTTATAATTGACACTACCAAATAATGTGAAATTCCTCTTTTGCCACTCACCTGATTGTTCTCACCCCTTCTCCTTCCCCACATCGAAATCGCACCAACCCCTCTCCTTCAACCATCAACCCTGATTGCCGAATCTACCAGATGGGACTACGCTAGCTATATGACTTGGGTGGCTACGTCATGCGCGTGATATGGGGATGAGGTTGGGGGTGCACCAGCTATGGTGACAAGGTTGGGATCACACATATTTGCCCTAGTTGTTGTGGAGGTTGAAGACAAGATTGGGGTGGATCTAGGTTTGGTCTTGGTGGGACGGCTTGCACATAGTGGTGTGGTGGTGCTAGTCGAGGCGTGCCAGTGACGGGGTGACGTTGTAGAGGTATCATGTAACACCTCGAACGAATCACACTGGAATGAGTGGGATCCAAAGGCTATGCAGGTATGGGAGGTATGGTTGAGGATGACTTAAAGAAATTAATTGGTACTACCTATACTAACAAGAGGCACCTACTTTTTGGTAGCATATCACTTAAGAACTCTATAGTTAAGTGTGCTTGACTTGGAATAGTTATGAGATAGGTGACCTTCTGGGAAGTTTTTCAGAAAGCATGTGAGTGAGGACGAAGCACACTAAAAATCTTGTGTTGGTTTGTGGAGAGTGTCAATGATCTTGAGAAAAGTCGAGAAGTGTTAGAGTTGGTTGTCAAGGTCTCAGAAGGGCTACCTATAGAGGGTTTCTGACTAGTGGAGGGTTCTGATCAACAAGGATGTTGAGTGAAATGTCACCATATGAAGTGTCATGGTGTGAGAGTAACTGAGAAGTCGACAATCAAGGGAATTACATATAGCATGTAAATTTGTTGGGGTGGGGTGTTATTTTGGTCACAGATTTGTTGGTATAGGGGGTGATAACAGTGCGACAAGACACTAGGATGGTGGCGAATGGCATAGATTTGTTGGTGTTGTTTGGGTTGTGGAGGCAGTTTGTTGAAAGGAGGGTTTGTGTTTGTATTTGATAGAGAGGGAGTATGTTGAATGGAGGCTTGAGAAAGACGAGAGAGCGTTTTTGCATAGGAACAAGAATGAAGCGAAAATGTGATTTCATTGTTTAAATATTCGATGACATAATCCTATTTTCATTTTTACTAAACGGATGGGAAAAAAATTATCCAACGAAAATACAATTCTATTGTATACTAGACAATGAAATCATATTTTTGTTATTTTTTCATTCCCACTTAACAACGCAATCACGATTCCATATTCTATCTAGGGGGTGGAAAAGTAACAATGGAACACGATTCCATTGCAAACTTGTACAATGAAATCATATTTTTGTTATTATTTATTTTTTTTCACTCTCTATAGAAGTAACAGAAACATGATTTTGTTGTATTTCTGTCCAAGGAGTAATTTTGGAATTCAGCTAAAAGGCACCTACGTGGATAATGTCATTAGCAATTGTGGTAGTGTCAATAGAAACTACCAATCATGTGTGGTCCTGGTGTACTCCTTATTTTTTAAATTGTTTTTAATGATAAAATGAAAAGGGTTTACCAACATTACTTATAAGTGGACTTGAGCTTAAATTCCCCAAATAAAGTCTAAAGTTTAAGTCATATGGGTAAAAAAATGGTTGATTGTTTTACACTTATAATATGATAAAAAAATCTAAAATATATATTTTTGGGTTGCAATTTCATTGGTATTGATTTTGTTGGTGACTAATTTTTATTGAAAAATTTGGTTGAATATCTTTAATAAGGTATTTTTTTCAATCATTTTTTAAAAATTTACAAAATTTGGACATGATATTTTGTTTAAAAGATTTGAATTTAATTTCACTTGAACCAACAATAGGGCTGATAGCCTACAATGATAATATCTAAATCTAAGTTTATTTTTATTTCTTGATGGTCAAACTTTTAGAAACTATTAAAACATAAAGGAAAAAAAATATAAAATATTAATATCAAAATTATAAGTAATAATTAATTTAACCGGCCAAATATATGAAATTAGGTTATTGTTGATTTTATTTTTTAGTTGGCCTAATTCTAAAAGAAAAAGCACACAACATATATCGTGTGCATTTGAGTGAAGCAAAATTAGATTTTAAATGAATTTGTTATTTGTTAAAATTGATTTTTAAAGGAAAGAGATTTATTTTGAATTTTTTTATTTTGAAAGCATATTTCTAGTAAAACTTAATATAGAATTTTTTATTTAATGTTAATGTTTTCTAAAGTTACTTCATTCCAAAAATTAATTTTGGATTAATAATACATTCTTCAATGTTGGACAAAGTTGTGGATATGGGCTATAGTGTTCGACTAAGGTTCTTGCTATTTACATTACATTTTCTCTAAGTACACTCATGTATCGTCTTTCTATTTCTAAATTACCCATTATACCCTTTTCTTAAAAAGCACCTATTTTACTTTTTTGAAAATGTCTTTCCAGAATTAATTACATATACTTATTCCTAAAATGTATCTCCAAAATTATGATTCATAGTTCAAAAGATATATTTTCGAAATATGTATATATTTTTTAATAAAATATCACTTAAGAATTAAGATATATGATAAGAAATAAAAAAGAAGAAGATGATAAACACTTATTTTATAGTTTATACCCATGTTTGTTAGTCATTTTTATCTTATCATTAGTTTTCTTTAAATTCTATAAAAAAATCTTATTTTATCTTATCTTTAGTATTCTTTAAATCATAATTTTAAACTATTTTCATCATATATTTATTATATAATATTGAGTTTTCATTATTATTATACAATTTTTTGTGTTTTTCTTCATCTATAACTGTGTTTCAAAGTATGTTCATCACTAACTTTTAAATAACAAGAGCTTGGACTAATTGACTAACTTGTTTAACCCGTAAACCACCTGGACCTGATTCGGTGATGGTCAGTCCATATAAATGCAAGCTTATATGAGTTTATCCATTTAGACTATGGGTTGAGCACCCATTTAACTCAAATAACATTTTAAAAAATTAATCGATTGTAAGATTTATATGTGATATTTGGTTATGTTTGGAGACAATTGGTTCTTGGCAATTTTTTTTTTATATTTTTTATAATTTTTGATATAGTGCGCAGAGAAACTAGACATGTTGTAACATCTCCTATAATAATACATACCCTATGTCCTGTAGTATACGTATATATATATATATATATATATAGTGGTTTTTTATCCTAATGACTATTCTTGCTAATGGAATAAAAAATATGAAAACTTTTAGACAGAAAAATTGATAAACACTAAAATTTAAGGATGATTGCATCATGGTACACCAAGAAGAAAAGAGAGATGATAAAATATAAATATACTTTGAACATTTAGCAAAAGGGTAATAAACACATTGTAACTAAAGTCAATTTTTCTTTCCTTATGTTAGCCTAGATATTGACTAACCATGAAAGTACTGAGTTGGCATAACATAACTATAGTGTAAAAATCAGATAAGTAATTAATCTAGTTGCAAGTACTGGATTGCTCTACAAAAAAGGATATTTTCGACGACACTCATTTGTCAGTAATCTTGAAAGTTCATCGGTAATTCAATATTTTTGATAGACCAAAATCTGTTGATAAAAAGCCTGTAGAAAATTTTAACTGACAAAATTTTGTTGTCTGTGGTAATTATTGATGAAAATATCCATTGAAAAGAGATTGTCGGTAATTTCCCACAGATTTAGCTGTTGCAAATTACTGTCAAAAATTTTCCACGGCTAGATCCTTCAGTAATTTTTGATGAAAATATCCGTCGGTAATTTTTTTCAAGAATTCTTTATTTCATTTTTATTATTTAACATCGGTAATTTAAGATTTTTTTCATTTATATTATTTAACATCAATATTTAAATTAAACATACATGTAATTAACGAAATACTCATTCATAAATCCAAAACAAATGGTAAAACAAATTCACTTAAATTCAAAATAAATCTAAAATAAAAGCACAATGTCTAGTATGTCAATAGTAATTTTGTGTTGCCAAGTTAGTAATCAAAATATTCATTATTAGAGTGCCTCTACTGGTCATCTGGTTACTAGTCATTTGGTTGGTCATTGTGGTGTTGTTGCTGGTCATTTATTTGGTCATTGTCTTGTTGTTGCTGTTGGTCCTACTGTTGCTAGTAAGGTTGTTGATGTTGATGAATAATGTTTTGCATTTTAAGAGGTAGGAATTGAAGTACAATTGACTGAAATACACGCATCTCCTCCCTTGAATGACGAAGCTCCTTCCTTGGTCTATTAATCTCCACAAAATTTAAAATTTAGTGTTTTTCTAAACTTCTTTTTTTACCATTTAATGTTCTAGAAATTATACAATAAATTAATTTTATTTCATATTATTGGCAAGTGATAATCATTATTTTGCTTTAAAAAATTTATAACAATGCATTTCTCCTTATTATATGAAATTGTATGTTGTTTTTCTGTGTAGTACATTTTGTATTGCTCTAATGTTATTTTAAAATTCATGTAATTTGAGTATTTAATAATTTTAAAATTTTACTATAATCAAGAACATTTGATCTCAATACATAACATAAATAACATTTAAGAAAAATTATATAAAATTTAAGAAATAGAAATATGTATATTGTTATAAAATCTATAAGGATTATTTTTTCTTATCATTTTAAGATAATAAAAAACTAACAATCCAGTTTTAGTTAGCTATTTTATGTGAAATATTACAAAAAAAATTGATCTAAATCTAATGTAATTTATTTTATAAATCAAACAAAAAATGTATAACACAAGAAAGCTATTATTTAGGTTGAGGATTTCCTCTAGATGTTAATACAATAAAAAAAAAGGGTCTATGGCTTTATGTATTGTACCGGGATCCAAAAATTGACGTGGCAAGCAATGTGACATTGAAATGTACATGTCAGACCTCCTTGTCAGCCTTACTACAGGAGCATGGGTGCAACTCCTTTAGCAGTCAAGCTATTGGGCTGATGGACTGTTAATATATTTGAATTCTAATGATAATGTTATATTACAGGCACTCCACTCATCTAGTAAATACATATTATCTATGAGGGTTGTTACTCTATTGCAACAACTCCGACAATCAAGGACTCGAGGCTCTCATCCAACGCTATAAATATCAGGTTTTATCTTCCCTTTCAATTCATTCTCAACTTACTCACGTACTTACTTGAGTGTCAGAGTCCTTTATTTTGCAGGTCTCCCCTCATGTTCTCCTAGTAAAGGATATATGTAGTCCGACGTGGGAGATCGTGGAACCCATCTTGGCTACGTCAACCCTGACATCAATCTACTCCATATTTTGATAAGTACATGTATTGTTTAGGTTTCAAGCTCAAAATTCTTTATATATAGGAGAATGTGAGAATGTACCGATATAGATTGTGACATTGCTAGGTAACCCGACATGTCCCAATATGGCTCACCACATCGTTAAGTTAGAGATAAATGAGATAACTAAAGATTATTACCATTCATCTTATTGTATTTTCATATATATATATATATATATATATATATATATATTCAAAAGTTTAAAAGAGGTGCAGGAAGTAACATTGGAAGTGTAGGAAGCAACTGTCAAGCGTGCATGTGTTAGAGTCTAAAAGTAAGAGACCAAGACAAGGCACCATAAGTTTATCAAGACAAAATTGAAAGGTATGTTTTCCTCTCCTATCTCCCTCACTCATCGTGTTTATGAACTATGTGAAAGACATATGCACTTCATACACATAACATGGTGAACAGTTGGGGCTATGAAACCATGCATATATGCGATAGGCAACAACACTATATATTAAAATAGTGAGAAGAAGGAAGAAGTTAAAGAACAAAACTACAAAAAAAAAAAAACTGAAATTTTCGACAGACAAAATCCGTCATTAACTTGAAATTTCTGTCGGCCAAAAATCTGTCGGTAAAATGGTCGTAGAAAATTTTAACCTACGGATTTTTGTTGTCCGCCGGTAATTTCTGATGGAAAAATCAGTCGGTAATTTTCCATGGATCAATTGTCAAAATTACCGACGGAAAAATTCGTCGAAGATTACCAAACAAACAACTCTTTTGATACAATCAATCTTCATTCATACATTCGCTAATTTAGCTACCAGCAATTAATAACCAAGAGTTAGTAGCCATTCATCCATCATTCATATAGTAAAAACACAGTTGCACATCACAAAAAATTAAGTCATCATATTTACTTCCATAGTCACATCAATTAATTACTAACACAACTTATCTAGGATTCATAAATTACTCAATGCATGTAGCTCTAACAAACCAAATATTACGAGAATGCCTTATTACTATACAAAATCTACATTATTCACATGGCACCAGCAAACATATATACTTATAGTCACTGAACCCACATAGCTTATAATTTACTTGGAAACAAGTACTTCAACTACACGTTCATGCAAAAATATTTATGGGGAATGCTAGTTATGTACTTGGTCATAGTGGCACTCATACCACGTCTAGAATTATCTCTCCTGAAAACTCAACTGTCAAGACTTAGCATCAGTGTTATATCTCTAAATTGGAGCATTGCACACAGTTTTTTTAGGAGCAACTTTTCCAAATTTTGAATCTATTCTCTTATTATACAATGACTCAACCTTAACATAGCCTGAATTGATAAATTGAAATAAAAACATATACACTAGCAAGTTTCCGTAAGTACTTCACTAAGAATGAGAACCCCTTTCTTTTTCTCCTGGCAGACCATAAATTCATAGTTGACAAGATTCTTTCCATCCCTAAAAAGATGTGACTAGTGCTACAACTCCTAAGAAATAAGGAGTATAAATACAAAATTAGCGACAAACTTACAATATAATAAACTCATTAACAGAAATAAAGTTTAACGCTCCAAAGACAATAAAGAATTCAAGAAAATGTGTAATGAAGTAAGTATAACATACATGAGGAAGTGTCCTAGACACATTTAACAAGCTTTCACCTTTCCCCAACATAATAATCCCAGTTTGTCTTAAAGCTAGATTTCATTTCACACAAAATGCATTAAATTTTTCAGCACTACTACGTGTAGATATACGATAAATAAACTACATGGAAGCAAGTCTTTGATAGTATATTTGGCATACATGTGGTTTGAATCATTAAAAAAGGCTTACATCTCTTGTATGGTTATTTGCATGAAACATTTTGTTTTCTGATTTTGCAAAGGCATCAAGGCTAGCAGCAACTAAATATGTTAAAATTATTGCCTTTTTATAAAACATATAAGCATAATTGAATGTCAATAAGTGAATAGGAAACATATAGTTTGCTTTTTTCTTCTTTCTAGTGTTTAATATGCATGCAATAGTATTATAAAATACTATTTTTCTAGTGTTTATTAGCCAATCAATCTTATTATTAGATGATAGTGTCACTTTACTTTATCAATATTATATTATTTATTCTTTTCCTAACTAATTAGTTGATCACCATCATCTAACTATGTATGTGATATATCAAATACTCCTCCTCTCAAATACTTTTAATTTATGTTTGTTCATCTATACTTACCATAAGGAATTGGAAAACGCTTGACAACAAATTAACTCATTTTAATTACATAGAATCCTAAACTCATAAGAGTCTATTATTTAACTCAAAAGTTGGATAACTTTGATCATATGAAACAAAAAGATTCAGTTTCGGCAAATCCTATAACACCCTGAGATTTCGATAACTGAAAACATATGTTTGATGTACTTCTTGTATTTTTTGATTATTTGATTAGTTTAGATTAGTTGAAGTGTTGTGTAAATGATCCTTGTGCAACTGCTTGATGTTGATGCTAGGTTATATGAAGTTTGTTTGATTTATGTTTGAAATGTGTGATTGATAGTTTGACCCAAAACCTGTTTCAGAAAAACCATGATATCAAATTCGTTAACCGTTAGATCACCTTCAGATTTTGACAGTAGGTTTACAACCGTTGGGATTTGCAAAAGAAAAACTTTTGATTTCTCGCTAGGCGTGACCAGCGCGCTAAGCGCAATTCCAGACAGAGAGGAAATTGTGCTGAATGAGTAGAGCTCGCTAAGCGAGATCTACAGCTTATAAATACATTCAGCAGCACCAAAAAATGTGTTTTTCATTTCTCTCTCTCTTTAAACTGTCACCCAAATCCTAGAACTTCCTTTTCCACCACCCACAGCCACCAGTGACCGCCACAAGCCACCATTGCTTGCCACCGGACCACTGCATGGAAATGAACACTTTAATCGAAGCATAATCTCCAAAACTCAACTCAAGGATTCAGTAGAGAACGGAGCCTTCAATCCTCCTTTCTTGGTTTCTTCGAGGTAACCATGGTTTCCTTGTCTTCTCCTAGTTAGTATGAACCTCTCTTAGTATCTTTTGTGATTTGGGTAACGTTATTGGGTGTTTTTACACTTTCTTTGAAAACCCTTTGAAAATGAGACATTGTAAAAATTTTCTTTTTATAAAATTGATGTCATTTTTGTGACATTCGTTGAGCCCTGGTCACATTGGTATGATTGGAATTTCAAAATGACGTCTTTTTGATATGGATTTCCAAAACACCATTTTAGCACCTTTTAAATTTGAGTGAGTATTTGACCTCAAATGTTAATGTTAACCACGTCTTTGAAATCTATACTAAATTTTCTTCGATTTGGTATATAGAGCTCTGTGTTTGGGACAAAGCACATAAACTTGAGAGATCTCAAAACAACGTCGTGAGGAGCTAACGAGAGAATTTATATATAGGTGAGGGGAGTTTATTATTTGTTTACAGCTTTAGATACCATAGTTAGAGTCAGGGAACCCAATTATGAGGATGAATGTTTGTCCTTGTTGTGTGCTGATTTTCAAGAAAAAACTACGTTTTTTAACTAATGGATGTGATATATTTATTATTGATGTATGTTTGTCCGCTCGTTTTCAAGAAAAACTTTGTTTTTAACTAATGGAATGCGACGAATTTGTTATTGATGGATAAAACTGTGAATAATGTGGTTGTTGTAATGATTGAATTTTTGGAAAAAGTCTTAATTACAGAGGAGACTCTGCTCAAAATTTTATAATATGTTCTCCTATTTAATTCTTTATTAAATTTTTAATGGGCATAAGATTTTATTTTCTATATTGTAGTCCTCCTTTTTAATTTAGAATTTTCCTAAAATACCAATCTCGCGGTATTATGGTTTGTGAATGTATGAGATTTGTGTTGTCTGAAGACCTGGGGAATGTGAATCTCAGGCATGTGTTATATGTATATATGTGGAATGCGATTGCTTGTGATGTTAATGATATTGAAATGAGATTATATTAATAAGAGATGATGTTGATGATTATATTAACATGAGATGATATTGATGTTTATGATGATGATATTGAAATGAAATGATGTTGATGATATTGAGATTGAGATGATATTGATATTGATGATAACATAGATGACAAATAATGTTGATATCGATGATGTTATCATGATGGGTGTATGTTGTATATGTACATGGGGTGCAATGACTTGTTGGATATCCCTAGGAGGGAAGTGATGAGTTTAAGAATTTTAAGCATCCCTGGAGAGAGAAAGAAATTGCTTAGAATTTTTAACCATCCACAGTCAGTGCATTGATGGACCCATGTTTCATACTTCATAATTGTATGAAAATAGAATGAAGGCAGTACATACCTGTAGTTTTTCTAAGGATAAAAATGTGGGTACTTGGGGGCATGTCACTCGATTTAGAACTCCCTTGTGACTCAGTCTGATCACTATGCGGGGGTGGAGTGACCAATACACGACAGGGTGACCCCGACAAACTACTAAATCATTTTCCTAAGTGAGAGTGTCATGTGGGCACGCTTAGGCTATTTCCTGACCAATGATACACATTGCATTTGAGAGTTGATCCATGTGCATGCATCATTTTGAGCATAATTGATTTGAATTGTGAAAAAAGTTGATGACTAGTTGGTTGAGCATATGTTGAACTGATTGATTATTAAGAGTGATTGTGATTATTATTATTATTATTGTTTTCTTGCTAATTATTGTCATATGGTATTTGTTAATCTTGTATAATAAACTTACCGTTGTAATTTTGTACCGTGTGGTTGGTACATGTGATGATCGCAAAGCTTAGTTCGTGGGAGCGGATGAGCAACAGTAAGTGACGTTGGAGGGAAATCCTTTTTGTTGGAGTCGTCAAGCTGACGTGATGAGTTGGAATTCATTTTGGAAAAGAGTTGTGTTTTGTTATCAACTCTTTCTTAGTTGGTTCCTTGATTCTTTTTGGTTGGGCATGTAAATTCCAAACTTAGATACATGTAAAAACTAAACTATGTTCTGACATGTGAATGACATATAATGGTTCAATTTATATACATGTATTATTTATTTACACATTTGCGCATTGTCTGGTGAGTGTAGTATTATGAAAAATTTACTCTCATTTTCATAATCAAATTAATGAAGTTTTCATTAAAAATTGAAATTATACGTTTAGAATAGTGATATCGTAATGATGAGGCAGGTCGTTACAAATCCAAGTGTTGTTGAGTCATACTACTTCCAAGTTCAAGGAATTACAAAACTAATACTCCAATTACTACTCTTATTAGACAACACAATGCCAAAGATGACACACCACGGTATATACTATACTAGATTTCAGTTTTTGTTATGAGAAAAGAAAAAATATTTTTCTCAGGCTAGGAGTTGAGAATAAATCAATCATCATTCTCTATTTTCTCTTTTCATCGTCAGTGTAATATGAGAAATTGATATTTCTAAGTTGGTTATTATCACACTGCATCTTCATGTTACAAAACATAACTTATTGCCGCAAAGGAAGAACAAGACAAAAGCAAGAAAGAATAGTGGCCCATGCAATGTAACACTCACCGCAATAGATAAAGATAACTATGGCATACCATAATACATTTTTAGACTTAAAGTAAGAAAGTTTCCCGGATATTTGACATAATACTATTCCTAGGTCTCTACCTAATAGATTAAGATTATAGAATAATTGGTCTCAGACATACAATATTTTATTAGTTCTATATATCTTGATAGCTGAATTTTAATATTGATAGTTAAAAGAAAAAAAATTGAAATACAATAACACATACTAAATATACTAGTAATAAACAGCCAACAAGAAAAGGAAACAAACATTGCACTTAAAATTTTGGAAATGCAATTGCTCATTGAAACGTGATTTATTTTCCTACAAATAGCAGCATTTGTTTTCCTGAAAATAAAAGAGTCAAACCCAATGTACTTGTTGGTGTTCCTAGTAAATACTCAACACATTTTGTATACATAATAAGAAAAAGATCATATGCTTGCTGCATTTAGTTTAAGTGTTTAACCAATTCCTAAAACTAACGGACTAGAAATTTGATTGTGTATGCTGTAGGTATAAATTCATGTGTTCACGAGACTTAGAGCATCTTTAGTGGTAGATCTCAAATTAGGATCTTAGACCATTTTTTGGTAGACCCCATAGTGTCATGTAGGATTGAAGATCTCTCAAGATCCCTCCTATTTTGTTCTTTAATGGTAGATCTTATTTTGAGATCTTAGAGAGAGAGAAAGAGGAAAAAAATTTATTCTTTTTTGAACAATGTGCAGATCTTAAGGGTTCTTCTACAAGAACTCATTCTCCATGTTGGAGATCTCTCTACCT
>PYAF01000366.1:14406-32882 GCA_007407185.1 Glycine tomentella
GAATTTTTTATTATGATGTTTTTATAATTTAATTATTTTTCCTAACTTAATTATAACTCAATTATCTTTATAATTTTTATTAAATTATTTTATAACTTTATCAATATAATATTTAATAATTATTTTTATACAAGATAATTAAAAAAGGAACTTAAAAGGAAATATATGAAATTATAAAAAGAAACTTGACCTTGACTCTTTTACATTATCAAGTGGTAGTGGTATCTTAAAAAAGAAAAAGTGAAAGTATAGTACACTTTTATATATGTTAGTGCATAACTTTTTCTCCTAATATAATTAATTTTATTGTTTTTTAAATATATTTAATCTTAAATTAATTTTTATAAAATGAAAAAATGTATTAATTTATCAACTTGTGCATCACACTAGAATACACATTAGTAACTTTTAATTAATTATTAAGATGTAGTCAGTGTATATGTTACATTAAAGTCACATTGGACCTTATTGGGTTTCAATCAATCATTAGTGCACATGTTACTCTAAAGTCATATTGGGTTTTATTGAGTTTCAATCAATCATTATATATCAAATATTTTTTATAATATTTTTTACTTTTTACTTCTTGACACATTGTAATACCTAGAGTTCTGGTGCGGATGACGTGGGGTTCCACGCGGGTAGCGCCAGAAGTCCTGCTGAGAAAACCCTGTTTGGGGTGTGGCGTGATCAGCGCCAGAGTTGGCGCGATCGGCGCCAAACTCACTGGAAGGTGGCGCTAAGGGTGCCAGGTTGGCGCGGAGAGCGCCATGATCTCTGGAGGTTGACGCCAGGGGCGCCATAGCGGCGCGAGGAGCGCCATGTTTTGCAGTCAGCGCTGGAGCGCCAACTGGTTCTGGGGTTGGTATGGATGGCGCCACAGGTTCTGGATGTTGACGCTGGGAGCATGGGTGTGGCGCGGTTGGCGCCACAGTAACCAACATTGTGGCACGGTTAGCACCAGAGGTGGCGCGATTAGAGCCAGACCTCTGGCAAGCCAGTATAAAAGGGGGAATCGCGATTTCTGAAGGGAAAACCTCCCTTTCTTCTTCCCCAGCGCCCTTTTCCGCCATTGATGGGCCCCCAAGCTCTGTAAACTCTAGTTTAGTGATCCAAATCACTTCCGATACCCGTCAAACCTCCTAAAAACCAATCATGAGCTAGAATCCTTCTCCCATATTCATTGAAACCCCAGAGAAGTTCCTTCACCAAAGGAAGCTGAAGAGAACTCGAGTTTGGACGAGGAGCAGCGGCTTCTATGGACACCAGGACTAGGGAGAGTAGCCCAGAGGTCTTCCTCATCAGTTCTGAGGTAAGAAACTCGAGTTTCTCCGATTAATTGTGGTTTGAGGGTTTTTATGAATAGTGACCCATTTGTGATAGAGCTAGAGTTAGCTTTGGGTCCTTTAGAGAAACTTGTTTAGAATGATGGGAGGATGAAGGGTTAGCTCTTGGTTTGTGATTTGGTGAACATTGGTTATGGCTCTAGGTTGTGCATGTGTGACTTGGACTGAGTCACTTGATATTGAGACATGCAAGAGCCTTGTTGATGGGTTTGGTGTGCCTGAGAGGCCACGAAAACGGTGTCTTGTGATATAGACCGTTCAAGCCCTATGGAAACCCCTGAGTAAGTGGGTTGTGAGAGCTTTGAGCTCATTGTGAATGGCTTGCATTGAGTCTGTGGGGACTCTAAGGCCATGGTTGAGCTGATATAGACCACTGAGGGTCTATGGAAAGGCTTGTGGTGGATGAGCCTGATGAACCTTAGGCAGATGACTTGTGCTGATGGAAGGACTGCGGTTCCTTTCTTTGTGGCAGTTGAGAACTGCTTGATGAGCTTGTGCATGTTTGTATAATCACTGGACTAAATAGCCTTTTGTTGTGACATTAATAGTTTGGTCTGGATAGAATTTTAAACTAATATCGTAACAATATTTTAGGACCTATTTTGTTTGATCATTTTCAACTTTAGTAGTTCTGGTCTAGTACTCCAAAATAACTTGTTTTGAGCTTTGAGTTTATCAACTCATTTTGCAATTATTAATAGGATAGCTTACAGATTGTTTTGTTAGGATTGTCTTTAATTGAATGTAAACTTTCAATTTCATACCTAAAGTATTCCAAATATTAGAAATTATAATAAGTAGTACTCTTCTAACTACTAAAATCAAGTTAGTCCCTAAAGGTTAGTAAAATCTAAGTACTTATATAAGAGAGTATAAACAATACTTTAGAGATTAAACTAATGGTTTATTAGAGTTTTTTATAACTACAAGTCTCAAAATCTTGCGTTCCAATCGATGCATGATCAATTGGTGGAAGCAGAAAACTTTCGCTCAAATTCTTGCATTCTGATGCATGATCAATTGGTGGAGTTTTCTCCACACAGAGGCCAGTGATAATCAGGTTATATTTAAACTAAAAATAGAGATAGATATGCCAAAGCATCATAGGAACTTCACTATTTTTCATCGAAAGCAGCTCATTGATGCCAAGAGGGTCTAAGAGACTTGTCAAAGAGAAGCATTACACTAAATACACTTCCTTTCTAAGTCAACCTACCCTCACTATTTCAATTACATTCATATTGTACATATCACAGTGCAAAATCAACTAAAATTTTGAAGTAGAAAAAAAACAAAAAACAAAACATACTACAGTTTTACAGAAAAACATGTATTTTAAAGATAACTAGCATCAGAACCCATTTAAGACAACATTTGACAACTTTGTTTCAGCTTCAAGATGTATTTCTAAGCCTTCTAAGCAAGAATATTAAATCATGCCACTAATTCATGTAAACACTTATCCAACACAATGTCCGGCAAATTCAATTTGCAGCATAATTGACAAGCAACATTCTAATAAATAAATAAAAATGATCTTTCAGAAAAATCAATCTTCTCTCTTACCTCTCCTTTCCCAAAGATAAGACCAGAAGTCCATCCAATCACTTCCCCCAGAGGCGCTCCTTCTTGGCATTCAAGTGCTAAATTGTCCTTCTGTTTCTTCAACCAACATTGAACTAATGAAATCAAATGTTGTTATGCTATGACTTCCAAGTTCCATGCCAAAATTTGGATAAATATATATATATATATATATATATATCTTTTATAGAAGTTCTCCCATTTGATATATGAAAGCTATGCACTTTAACTTTTAGAAAAGTTTTCTCATTTAACTTTTCCATGTGATAGAAAGGTAGAGGTACTTTGCAGGTGTGTGATTCTCATCGTTATTCGTTGCATAAAAAATTACTCTTGAACTTGGTTCAGAATGTTCAAAATATTTTATGATAACCAAATAAATCATGAGAGAGAAAAAAAAGTATCCTAAATGCAGCAAGGAACTGAAAATTACAGATATGCAACACAAGTGTAGCTCAAGAGCAATAAAAACCCACTTACCTTTTAGCCTAACATATGCCACCTTAAAAAATAAGCGAAAAGAACTAAAGAGGTTCCTAAAATAAGAATACAACAAAGAAACCTACTTATAATACAAAATTGTTGGATACAGGGAGAGCAACATGAAGATTGTAACGGAAATTGATCAAGTATTGGTTTTGAGCTTTCAACATGCAAATGGATGCCTTGCAGTTAAAGATTGTGTGAAATGTGTAAGAGAAAAGCAATCTAGTGATCCAAGTGCATTGCATACATTCATTCATGAATAAACTAATTGATTTTCATAAGATTTAAACAAGAATTTCATAAAATGGTTAAGTTTTAAAGATGTTTGAAAAGGTTTTTGGAAAAATACATTTCCTACTGGTTTAATCGATTACATATTTTATTCAATCGATTATTTTGTTCTTAGTCTAACTTGGAAAAGCTTTCAAGAACATTGTAATCGATTACCTATCGGAATAATCGATTATTTGACCTTTGTTTTCATATAAACTACCTTGTGATTGAATATAATCAATTACCACTTCATTGTAATCGATTACATAGTTATATGTATTTTAAAGTCGTGTTGGGATAATCGATTACCAATGTATCGTAATCGATTACACATATTTATTTTGAAAAAGCCATCTCCCTGCTTTAATTGATTACCATTTCTAGTAATCAATTACACTATGCGTTTGAAAATTGTAAGTTTGTATTAGATAATCGATTACCATATTTCGTAATCGATTACACAGTGTATTCAGAAGGCTACAGGCTCCTGCTTTAATCGATTACCAAAGTTCGTAATCGATTACATAGTGCATTTTGATATTTTGAAGTCTCCTGTCTTAATCAATTACAGAACGGAATAATCGATTATTTGGCTCAATGAGAAAATCCTGAAATGCTTATGAATGGTTTAATCGATTAGATTCTTGATTTAATCGATTACATGTGCAAAATAATCGATTATTTGGCGCGTTTAATCAATTACAGTTAGTTACAAATTTCAGTTATAAATAAGATTGCTCAGCTTGTTTAAAAAAAGAGAAGAAAAATGATACCTATTCATATATTCTGAGCTTAAAGTGTCTTGTGAGCCTTTCAAAGTGTTTTTTAAGGGTTAATAATTTCTTGCTCTGTTTTTACATTGATCATGAGAGTTTGAGTCACTCTTGAGCAAGAAAACTTTCAAGATTAAGGAAAGCCGATTTTGATTTTTTTATTCAACCTGTTCTAATACTTCATATTGCATTGCATTCTTTGGATCATCAGGTTGTTTCGCTCCTTAATCCAATTGTAATTTTCGTTTTGAATTTTGATTGTATATTGGCTATTGTAATTGGATTCTTGCTTGTAACTAGAAAAGGGTTCTCTAGTTGAAAGAACTGAGTAGTGTTCTCAGGTTCTTGTTGTTGATACAGGGGGAGCTTCATGAAGAGTGGAAGTCTTTGCTACAAGATTAGTTTTGAGCTTTCAAACATGCTTGAAGACTTAGAATTTTATGTAAAAGGAAAGCAATTTGATTGATTCATGCATTCATTCATTCATTCATTGATTTAACTAAGTATTTTTAATTAAAATCAAACTAAGCTTTTAACATTTAACTAAGGTTTTAATTTGCAGCAAAGGTTTTTGGAAAAATGGTTTTTGTACTACTTTAATCGATTATTTTGTTCTTAGTTCATTCTAGAAAACCTTTCAAGAACAATGTAATCGATTACCTATCGGAATAATCGATTATTTGACCTTTGTTTTCATATAAACTGCTTTGGTGAACACTTTAATCGATTACCAATGGGTAGTAATCGATTACATTGCTATACATGATTTTAAGCAGTGCTGGAAGAATCGATTACCAAGGAACAATAATCGATTACACAGGCTAAAATGAAAAAGCCATCTTTCTGTCTTAATAGATTACCAAATTTAGTAATCGATTACACTATGTGTATATGTTCACAATATTTGTTGCACTAATCGATTACCTCATATCGTAATCGATTACATAGTTCAATTCATTTTCAAAAGCTTCCTGGTTTAATCGATTACCAGAATCCGCAATCAATTTCACAATGTATTTTGATATTTTGAAACTTCCTGTCTTAATCGATTACAAGACGAAATAATCGATTATTTTGTTCGTTGCTCATGTCCAGAAATTGTGTTGAACACTTTAATCAATTACCAAATTGATTTAATCGATTACATGAGTGAAATAATCGATTACTGACAGTTACAAAAGTTTGTTATAAATAGAACCTTGGCTCAACTTGTTTTGTAACTTGATTAATTCGTATTCTGAGCACACACAAGCTTTCCAAACACGTTCTAAGTGATTTTTCTGGGTTCTATGAGTTCTTGCTTACACTAAAACATTCATGGGTTTTTGAGTGATTCTTTAAAGCAAGAAGTCTTTTCAAAGGTTAAGGAAGAAGATGTTCTGAGATTATTTTTTGTCTTTCAACCTGAATTGTTCATTCATGTGCATGTCATTCACTGGATCATCAGGTTGTTTCTTTCCTTAACTCATTGATTGTAATTTTATTTATAAATTGTGTTGTATTTGACTATTGTAATTGATTTCTTAAAGCTTGAGACTAGAGAAGGGCTCTATAGCTTAAAGATCAGAGTAGTGTTCTCTGAATCTTTCTCCTTAAAAGTCTAATAGGGTTTTGGATTTCTGTTCTTTATCTAGGGTTGATAAAGGGGAGGTTCTTGTAAAAGCTTGTAATAATATTTTATAATAGTGGAACTCTAATTCAATGTGAATTAGAAGAAACTGGATGTAGCTTCATGATTTGAAGTGAACTAGTATAAATTGCTTGTGTTCTTATTTCTATATGTCTGTTCTCATCATATTCATTGTCTTTAATTCTTTGAATCATATTCATTGTTCAACAAGTTCAGTTTTGAGACATTTGATTGAGTAAAAGGTTTCTTGGTTTTAAAAGTGATAAAGATCCTGAAACTCTGATTTGAATTTGATTTTAAAATACCAAGGTTCAACCAATTAACCCCCTTCTTGGTTGTTGTGAAGTATTCCTATTATTTTCACTTGTATCTTAGAATCTAATAGGGTTTTAGATTTCTGTACTTTATCTAGGGTTGATAAAGGGAGACATTGTAATTGAATGTAATAACTGGAAATTATAATAGTGGAATTCTAACCTAGTGTTGGTTGGAAGAAACTGGATGTAGCTTCATGGTTTTGAAGTGAACCAGTATAAATCACTTATGTGTTGATTCTCTACCTCTATTCTCATTATATTCTGTGTTTATTGATTCTATTACCTTGGATGTCAAACTATGTTTTTTAAGCTATTGAATCCCTTGGGCTGAGCATTTGATTGAATAAAGTTTTTTGTTTTTTGAAAAGTGATAAAGATCCTAGGCAACTCTGATTTTGATTAAAGAAATTTTAAAATACCAAGGTTTAACCAATTCACCCCCCTCTTGGTTAAGTGTGAAGTGTTCCAATCAAAAATGACACAAACACCTCTCATATGCTAACAGAAGGCACATATTGTACACCATTGGGAAATAAGGGACATTGTTTATCTGATGTGAGAACGAGATCACTAGCTTGATCGATGTAGTTTTTAGAAACACAAAATAGACATAAGAAAAGGATATGAATTATGATTGAGTAACTTGAACCAAATTGGAGTGGCTAACTAAATGAAAAATCATGATATATTTACTTACTTACATCATTCGCTAATCCTAAATCATATCATATCACATACAAACAAAAAAAGTAGGAGCAATTAAATTCCAAAAAAATTGCTAGATTAATAACAAAAAAAAAGAATCTAGGGCATGCTTCATGATGCTGGCTTAAAATTGTAAACCAATTAAGTATTGCAACATATAATGGGAGATGAATCGAAAAACACTTTTGATAGTGATTGTAAATGCAGCTTAGAATGGAATGCAAAGATACGATGAAGGAAGGAAGAAACATAAGTATTGAGAAAATGATGAGAGAAATTAGATATATGGAACATAAGACGATGAAATGAAACAGAGGCGGGAATTGGAGTGAAACCTGAATAGAGGATAGAGGTTAGGTTAGAGAGGGAATTTGATTTTGAAGCTTAACAGTTGCAATGAAACCCTTCTATTCTTCCATTTGACTTCTTCTTCTTCTTCCCCACCGAAGAAGTAAAGTTTAATACAAATATAGTTCCTATAAATCATTAATCATATTTTAAATTTCAACGTTTCATTCTTCCTTCCTTTTGACCTTAGAATTGGAAACAATTAGAGAAAAAAATAATACCCGAAGCACATACAAGTTCTCCATGTAGAATTGCTATGCGGTGCGTTGTGCATAGAATAGGAGGCAACTCTCTTGTGCGAGGGCGGCGTGACGGTGGGTGCGATCGTTAGGGTTGGGTTCTTTTAATTTTGGGTATAATTTTAATTTCAGACGGAAACATATTTTGTCGAAAAATCCATCAGTAATATTTAAATTTCTGACAAAATTCAATCAGTGGGTAAAAATTTGTTAGTAATTTATACTTTTCGATGGAAAACTTGTCTGTGGTAAATTCTGTCAATAATTAAAGCATTTTCCCACAGAATACACTCAGTCGGTAACTTTCATCGTTAAATAAGACATTGGCGACATAATACATTCCTTGGGAAATATTTCATTAATAATAACGATTTTGTTAGACTCAAGGGGAGCTTGAGAGAATCAAAGAAGCTGAGGCTCTTAGACATTGATATGTTTAAGCTTTTTACATGTCAATTCAATTGAATGTCATTTATAATATGCGTATGTCTAAGATGAGTCATCCTATGATCCATTGAATAAAATTCATTCATGTTTTCACACAAGCATAAGTTTCATAATTTTTTGTTCTGAAACACAAGGATTTCATGAATGCATAAAAAGCCAAGTGTTCCATGTTTCAAGTTTTGGAAAAATATTTTTTCACTGGTTTAATCGATTACCAATCAGTGGTAATCTATTACTTGATATCTAAGAACATTTTAATCGATTACGAGATTGTGGTAATCGATTACATAGTTCAAAATTACAAAATGGACTTCCTGTAATAATCAATTACAACAAGGTGGTAATCGATTACTTGGCAACAATTTTGAATAAGGCTTCCTGTGGTAATCGATTACATTATGATTTAATCAATTACATTATTCATAAATCTTTTCCAGAAAGCTCAAGAACACTTTAACTGATTACATAAGTGATTTAATCGATTACTTGACAACTATTTTGAATAAGACTTCCTGTGATAATCGATTACATTGTGATTTAATCGATTACAATGTTTATAAGTTTTTTCCAGAAAGTTCAAGAACATTTTAATCGATTACATAAGTGATTTAATTGATTATTGACAGTTATAACAATTTTGTTTATAAATAGAAACAACTTGTTTTAACTAAAAACAATGAAATATCAACGAATTTCATAACCTTTCTGAAGAGAAAAGATACTACGAGTTATTCTGTGTTAGACCTTCAAATCCTTAAACTTCAAGAAACCTTGAGAAGATTTCTTTTTGGGCAACTTTCTAAAGAAGAACTTGGAGAGAATGTTTTGAGATTGTGTTCATTCAACCCTAATTCAAGTTTGGTAATCGTTTGCATTCATCTGTAGTGGATCATTAGGTTGTTTCTCTCCATACTATTTTAGTTGTAATTCTTTTTAGAATTTCTGAGCTGTGTAACTAGTACAATAGTTTTTCTTAAAGCTTGTCTAGAATAGGTTTTTCTATAGGGAAGAGTAGAGAAGGGTTTTCTCTATGTCTTGATCATAGAGAGTCTAAAGGAGTTAGATTTCTTATTCTTAATCTAGGTCGGATTGAGAGTGGTTGTATAAGCTTATAAGAAACAGATTGCTAATAGTTGAACTCTAACTAGTTTAGTTGGTTGGGAGAACTGGATGTACCTTCTCTAGGATGAGAAGTGAACTAGTATAAGATTACTTCTTTATATTTTCTTGTGGTTATTAATTGTCATTCGTTGGTATAACTTTTTATAATCAACTGAAACTTGCTTGGTATAATTGCAATCTACAAAGATTGGTGTTTGATTGATTGAAAGTGTTCAAAGGTTGTTTTGTGATACGATCCCTTTTAACTCTAATTGTTTAAAAAAAAATTTAACTTGGCCAAGAACAACCAATTCACCCCCTCTTGGTTTGTGTGTTGTTCATACTGTTTTCAGATTTTTCTTGTAGTGTTGACGAGTCACTAGTCAAATCAGTGGATAGGTTATTGAACCACACAAACTGATATAAGTATATGTATTAATTGAGTCATAAATTTAAGAATTAGTCATGATAGTTTGATCCCTCGCTAAAGATATATCATGTCGGAGCTAGAATTATACCAATGAATTTTTTCTTAAAAGATTTTTACAAATTTAGTAAAGATTTAGGAAAAGTAGGATTTTTTTTCATAGATAAAAATAAGAACACGTTTAAATTATATTTTTTCATTTTATTTTTTAATATGAGTAGATTGCTTTGTTATCGACAAAAACCTGATAAGAAGTTAGATATAAATGCATAATCTCAAAATAAACTAATATTCAATGAAATCATAAAAGGGATATCAGCTTCTAAAATTCTTGGATACTTGAGAGTCAGTAGAATGAAGTTCCAAAATCAAATATCAGCGAGAGTAAATCAAATAAAAGAAACTAAGGTATTGATATCAACTTACACTTAAGGTTTCAAGTATCTAAAACATACATAAATATATTTAAGTCGATCAAAATATTACATGACTAATAAAGTAATGAAAGTACAAGAATATATACAGAAAACATACTTAAAGAAACTAAGTTTTATTCAACAAGGCATCCTCACATTAGTGATATATATATAGGTCTTTGGTTCAATTTATGAGGGTATCATATTTTTTTGTATTTTTATTAAATTATATACATTTTAAAATAATTAATTTTGGTCCAACCGGTTCAACCAAATCGATTCACTAGTTCAACCGGATCGAGTCACTCATAGAATTAGTTGGGTCAAACCTCCAATTTACAATTGGACTGATCGGGTCAATTTGGATTTTAAAATTATAAATAATGAGGGGGGGGGGCAATTTTTTTATATAAGGGAGACCAATATAAAAAAACTAATCATGACTTAGAAAAATATTTAACATTCAATATTTTACATACATGACATTTATAAAAATTTTAATATGTAACTAATATTTTTCATTGGGAATGATGAGTGCAGATGAATATTTTTCTCCTAACATAATTTATTCCATACCTAAGGGTTAATCAGGATTCAAATCCCCTACATATAATTGTGTTGATTATAGAGAGATACTAATAAACAAATATAACTAATACCTTAAAAAAGTGCAATCAACACATAAGTATTAAAAGACAAGTAGCAAAGGAAGAAAAACGTAATTTTTTCATTTACATTAAGTCAAAAGAATATTTCATTATAGTTAAAACATATAATTTAAAATATTTCAAAAATAGATATTTAAGTCACACACAAAAATTTGATAACAATACTTGGTTAAATGAATAACATATGATAACTGCTTAAATAAGTTAATTTTTTTTACCTATAATACATGATTGAATAAAGTGACTTTTCACTTGATGAGATAAAATTTTATGAGATAACTAATTTTAAATAAATTAATATATTTTTTAAAAAAATTATCAAACAAATTTTAACTTAAAAGAAACTTTTAAGCTAAAAAAACAACTTATACTTATTTTTTTTAAGTTTTAATTTTTTAGCTTTAGCTTAAAAGTAACTTTTAAGCTAAAACTAAATTAGGTCAAACACACCAACATACTTTGAAAAAAATAATATTATTTTTACATTTAAAAGAATATGGTGAGAGTTGCTTTTAAGCTAAAACTAAATTAGGTCAAATACAAATTTGATGCTTGGTGTTGATCCAATGATTATGAATGAATATGGTTTACCAATCAGAGTTGAAAATGAAAAACAATTTCAAAACTTCCTCTCCAAAAGCTTCTTTGAAACCTTGCCCAAGAAATCTTTCAATACACCATGAAAAATTGAATATGTGGGTCAAGAACTTTAAAACTCTGAGTAACCTTTCTCAATCTCAGAAGACTTATGAAAACTTTGGAAATTTCGTAGAGTTGTAGTCTTGTAAGTTTCAGAAAACCCATCAGCTATTTATAACAAACTGATGTAACTGAATGTAATCGATTAAATCGCCTAAGTAATCGATTAAAACTTCATTTGTAATCGATTGAAAACAAATTTAATCGATTAAAATGTTCTTCAGTTTTCTTGAAAGATTACATGAACAAAGTAATCAATTATTTTGACCTGTAATCGATTACTACAGAGATTCATTGTTCCGTAAATGAACTAAGTAATAAATTACTGATAAATTGTAGTCGATTAACACAGTCAAGTCATGTTCTGTGTTTATACTGAGTAATCGATTATTTAATGTTGGTTGTCATACCCTAATTCTGTTCAGGTACAAAGAAAAAAGAAAGAAAATAAAAAAGATAACAAAAAAAATATATGACAGTCTAAAAAAAGAAAACAAAACAAAACAAAACAAAAAACAGAGAAAAAAAATGAAAAAAGGGCCAAAAGGCCCATTAGGTGAAAAAAAAGAAGAAGAAGAAGAAGCAACAGATAAAGGCACAAAGAAGCAATAGAAGAGAAAAAAATATAGAGATAGTGAGACATGGATCCCATAGCAAAGGGAGGACCAATGCGACAGTGCCACTTGGCAACAGGGCCAGAGGAAGAGGAGGGGTCTCAGCAGGTAACCTCCATTTTCTCTCTTCCCTTCTCTTCCTTCTTTCTTCCTTTTCCCTCTCCTCTTCTCCTTCTTTCTTTTTCGTTTTGCCACCACGTGCGCCACCACCACGAAGCGAACCACCTCATAAAACACCGCACACCACCACACCACTTCTTCCATTAAAGTTTCTTTATCTTCCCCACACCACCACCACCACCATCGTGTCGCCACTGTACCGCCACCGCGCTACCACCACCCTACGCTGCCAACCCCTATGTGGTGGCCTTAAGAAGCCATGCATCCTCCATGAAGGTGGCTTCCCCCATTTCTCATGCAGCTGATGTGGCTGCTGTGCCCAGCAGCAAAAATGCGGGTTGGGCCGGGTCATCCTGATCCGGTTTCAACCCTTAAAAAAAACTTCATTTTACTTTATGCACCCCCACTTTTAATAAGTACACCCTAAATGCCCAATGCTATTAACACCTCTATTTTTATAATTGCTCCAATTGTCTACTGGGCCTAGCCTATTTTGAAACCAAAAACATAATGCTAGTTACAGTCCATATTTTCATAACTGCACACCTCTTAGTTGTTGGGCCTAGCCCACTTTGAAACAAAACACGTAATGTTGTTTACACCCCCATATTCATAAATGCACCTTTTATTTGTTGGGCCTAGCCCATTTTTGTAATTAAACAAGCACTGATTGCACTGCTTTTCTTACTGTATACACCCCTAATTACTAAGTGTACTCCCCACTTCTATTCTATCCCTTTCTATTTCCATTTGATTAATTTGATTATGTAATGTTATGTCAATTATTCATTTATTTTTCTATTAGTATCTCTAGTACGGACTTATGTTTCGTGCACTCCATGCTGGATCTCCGACTCATTTGGTAGTTTTTCAATAACACGTGAATAAATTTTGTAAATATCATGTTGGGTCTCCGACTTGCTTGATTTCATAGAGTTTGCTGCAAATCCAAAATCTTTTCCAGAAAAGCTAATAATACTCAAATAAATGATTACTCAATTCTCTTTTTCTCAAAAATTACATATTAATTGAGATCTCTTCAAGGTCCAATGCCTTAAGCGATTCTCTCCACTTTTTCTTAAAATTCAACGTCGTTTCAAGGTCCAACACCTTAACGACTCTTTTTCACGCAATTAAAATAAATCTTTCAAAAAAGATAAAATCAATCAAACACATAAGCTCTTTTCAACAAAGAACTATGTAAGTATGATTTCCTCATTATACTTGGGGATACGTAGGAGCGAAGACAAACCTCTTGTCGACCTAAAAAACTAAAAAAAATATATAAAATCTTCTCTTTCCTAAAAATAAAAATTTGATTTCTTTTTCTGAATAAACAAAAATAAAAAAACATAATCCATCTTCTTAAGGGAAAATAAATAATTAAAAAGTCATTTTATTTTTAGCACACTTGATTAAAGGCTGCCATCATCGTGATAGACGTGTAGGGTGCTAATACCTTCCTCGTGCGTAAATGACTCTCGAATCCTTTTATCTCAAATCGTAGACCATGTCTTATCTTTTTGGTTTTTCCGACATTTTCCTTAAATAAATATTGGTGACGACTCCCCACTAGTTTTTCCTTTTTTGGGAATCTTCTTTTTCGTCGTCATCCTCGTCGTGGCCGGATAGGTTGCAGCACTGGTAATCTATTATTTTGTTCTTCAAAGCTCAGGTAATAGATTACCAATATGTGGTAATCGATTAATACAATGAAAAATAGTTTTTCCAAAAACTTAATACCATGAGCACTTTACTTTGATGCAATCATGAAATCTTAAACCTTTTCACAAACCATGTGCTTTTGTAAAATCATGAATGCAAGTAATTGCATTTTTTCCCTTGTGCTTTTAGCAAACCCTCTATGAAATCCGTAGATATATCAGCCCAAACCTGTGTAGGAATAGGGAGAGGTTGTAACAAACCAACTGGGGATAATGCCTGATATTTATTTTGTTGACAAGTTTCACAAGCAGCTACAAATTTCAAAATATCATGTCACATACCCTCCCAATAAACCAAGGCTTGCTATCCTCTTAAAGGTCCTGAAAATCCTGAATGAACCCCTACAACATAACTGTGATACTCCTGCATAAGAGTTGGCACCTTTGGAGACCTTTTAGAAATAAATAACTTGCCTTGATACCATAATTTTCTATTTTGCAAGGAATACCCTGGATGTGCAGCACCATTTACCATTAATTCCTGCATAATTGCTTTCTATTTTGGATCAGCCAAAATTTCAGATTCCCACTCATCTTCATCAGAAAATCTGATCATAGAAATTGTTGTATTTGTCATTCTTTTAGATAAGGCATCAACTACTTTATTCTCACACCCCGGTTTATACACTATATCAAAATCAAACCCCATCAGCTTTGAAGTCCATTTAAACTGATCCTCTCCCATTAACCATTGGTTAGTTAAAAACTTGAGACTTTTCTGATCTGTCAATATAGTGAATTTTCTGACCATTAAGTAATGTCTCCATTTCAGCACTACTAACTATATAGCCATAAGCTCTCTCATAAACTGACTTTTTTTGAGCTGTATTGAAAGAGTATGGCTCAAAAAACCTAATGGTCTTCCCTGCTGCATAAGCACTGCTCCTAACCCTTTATTAGATGCATCAATCTCCACAGTAAAAGGTTGATTAAAATCAGGTACAATGAGAATAGGAATTCCTGCCATGGCCAATTTCAATTTTCTGATAGCTTCTGTTGATTCAAGAGGAGCCATGCATGAATGAACAAGGATCAAGCTTTGGTGGTTTTGTGTTTTCATCATGCCTCATTAGAAAAATGTCAAAAAGCCATGAAGATCAATTTGATTCATGTAAAAGGGAAGTTGTGTAATCTGATAATCCAAAAACATATTATGCATAATCATTCATCTAGGATTGGTAGATTAAAGGTCTAAGTAAAAGCAATTAACAAGTAAGGCATTTAAAAAGCTAAGTTTTTGGAAAAATGATGTTTTACTGCATTAATCGATTACAGCATTGATAACATCGATTATTTTGTTCTTCGTGCCTTCTAGAAAACAAATCAAGAACATTGTAATCGATTACATATCAATTTAATCGATTACATAGGCTTAAATAAGAAAATCATGCTGACTGCCTTAATCGATTATAGAAATTCGTAATCGATTACATCTATGCCTATGAGAAACATGTTCTACTGGTTTAATCGATTACATGTCGTTTTAATCGATTACTTAGTACATTTGAGAATAGAGTACTGACTGGCTTAATCGATTACCAAATTTTGTAATCGATTACATAGTGTATTAAGAAAAACATGTCTGTCTGTCTTAATCGATTACATTGTTCATAGCTCAAACCCTGATCATATCAGGAGCATTTTAATCGATTACATTCTTGAATTAATCGATTACATATGCGAAATAATCAATTATAGGAGGGTATTTAATCGATTGTTTTCAGTTAGAAAGCTGTTATAAATAGAACCCATAGCCCTGTTCTTTAAAACTTTGAACTTTTCGAATACTGGGCAATCACTATAACGACTTCGTTTAATTTCCTTATTTTAGCCTATTACGTTGTTTTATATTTTACGGATCACGTTTTTAGTTTACGAAAAAATTTTCTACATGATTTGATTTCGTAAAAATAATTTTTTTTAGCGATTTACTAAGTTAGAATAATTAATTATAACACATAGTCCAAATATATTTAAGGGTAACAGTCCATGTACAGTCATCCAATAATAAAATACAGACCATCATGCAGATAGTATAGTACGAATTACATAATTCTAAAAGCGACAACATCGAACAAGAGCAACCATATATCAAGCCAAAACACAGCACGCAAATCATCCAAGCTTCTCCATATCTCAGCTTTTCACTGTTCCTCTGCTCGCCCAAATAAATTGGGGTCATCACAGGTGTCAACCACAGACACAACTCGGGTAAGTATTTAATAAACATGATTAGATAATTGACAGAAACAGAAACAGATAAATAATTGAAGCAAAATAACAATTATAAAACAGATATATGATGAATGATGCATGCTTTCTTTATTAAATGATGCATGACTGAGATCTCATATTATCTCCACAGGGTACCATAAGCAAAATAGTTTCACCCACTCTAGTGAAACTTCCCTCCACTCTGAGGGTCAATTACAAATGATGCATGGATTTGTTTTATTTTTTGGTTACTTTGTTTATCAATTTCTCATAAGTTTGGTGCCTCAATCTTTATTTTCCCATAATAATTGATTCAATATACAAGGCATAGGTGCACCATAATTTTTCTTTGAGGAAAACCATCTTGATAAGATACACCATAATATAAATTTTTAATCATATATCCAAGACCTATTTACTGATAAAATAAATCATAGAGACTTTATCATAGCTTAACATTCGGTAATTGATAAAATAACATACAGCACCTCAGTTACAACACCACAACATACAGCAATCATCAAGGTACAAGATTAATATACAGTTACGTAATATCTTAACAGACATCAATAAAATAAAATATCATACAGCAACATAAAATAACAGACAGCAAAATAACAGACAGCAACATAGAATTACAGACAGCAAAATAAAATAACAGACAACAATAAAATTTCATACAACATCTTTAATTAATTAATTTATAAATACACAACATCCAAATAAATAAATCATTTAGACATTTTAACAAACACATGGTTTTCAAGATTTAAATCTTACCAAAATTAAATGATAACACCACTTAATTTTTCTGAAAATAAATAATAACAGCACTCAATTAATTATCTAAACCATGGATATTAAACACTCCCCATACCTTGTTTCTTTTAATTTTAGTTTAAAATTCAGCAAGTGGTCCAAACTCCCTAGTATCTTCACGTGGAGCTTCTTTTGAATGTGGCTGGTTTGCTTTTGTTTTTAAGTGAAGGAATTAAGTGAAAAGGATATGTTAAAAGTGGGGTTGCTGTTTGTGAAAGTGTGGGCTATTATGGTTTTGTTTTTTTCCTTCAAAATTGAAAAGGATGCTGAATGAAGGAAGGTGCTGTCCGTGTAAAAATTCTGCTCCTTCATTTGGTCCCACATGCTTTTATATAGGCTGTTTTCTTTTGCTTAAGTGAAAAATATCACAAAGCCTCATGATTTCTAACCTTTTTGGTTGGTCCAATCAGATTTTCCTTTGCTTCCCAACCGTCCAAGTACTCCTTTCTCCACTTTTCTATAGTTTTCTTCATCATTCTTGGAAGTACACGGTCAAGGCTTATATTTTGAAGCAATATGTAAAATTTTTTAGCCCAAACCGTGAGTAGCTTTAGTTTAGGGATTTTTATGCTTTAATTTTTCCTTTACTAAGTTTTGAATTGAATTAAATCATTTCCATAATTTTTAAGCAACCTTAATCCAATTTATTTCATTAAGGATGAAATTCTAAATTAGTTAAAAACTATCCTTAGTTTTAGTAACACTCAAAATTTGTTACATAATTTTCTTTAATAGTTTTATCTAATTTTTTATTGGTCCATTTAGTTTTTAATTAGTAAAATGTTTAGACTACTTATTTAAAGAATCTGGTCCTACTATAATGAAGAGAAAATTCCCTAGATTGTATCTTTCCTTTTTCTGTGTTTTATTAAACTCAGATTAATCTGTATTCTAATTTTTCTGAGTTATTATTATTATTATTATTTTAAAAATTTCTAAAACTTCCATTTCATAATTTTCTTTACTAAAAAATGTCACTAATTTCCTATTTAGGAGCATACTAGACTTTTGTCAGGCTTCCATAACCTTACTAAGATTTTCTGGCTTCATCAGAGCTAAAAGGATATTTTGGTCATTTGGGTAAATGTTCAGGGGGATTTTAGTCTTTTACCCTAGGGACCTAACTGTCATTTGTGAAATTGTTCAAGGACATTTTGGTCATTTTCAAAAATATCTAAGGGTATTTATGTCATTTAGTTTAGGAATGCAGATTTATCAGAAAATGCACATATATATAGAAATCTGAGGGTGTTACAATCACAAACGTTAATAAGCTTTCTTTAGTGAGTTTTCTGAGTTTCAAAACACATTTAGACTTCACAAATTTGTATGGGTTATTGATTTGAAGAGTGAAGCATCATTGGTTTTCAAAGCTTAAGGAAAGGAATGCATTGAGTCTGTAATCTTTCTTTCAACCTGATTGAATCATTCACATGCATATGTTCTTTGGATTATCAGGTGAAATCTTTCCTTATTCTTTGAAGGTGTAATTCTTTTAATTGAATTCTGTAAAGATTAGTCTATTG
>PYAF01000366.1:44268-56208 GCA_007407185.1 Glycine tomentella
ACATTGAAAGTAATTAACTAATAACTATACATTATATTCTACATGTGATGGTACTCTTTATGAATAATTATGTAGTTAGTTCAAAACAAAAAGAATGCGTATAATTCTATTTAACTTTTATATATTAAATTATTTATAAGGAGTTGTGTTTTATATACTAAATTTTATATACCTACTTTATCTAGCTATTAAAAAACTAAAATTTGTAATGATTAATTGAGTAAGATTAATTTTTAATTACTTATTCATTCGTTAATAACAAAATAAAGAAAAAAAATACCAAATGAAATATGTTTTATCTTGATTCTAAATTTGAAGTAATAAAAAATATATTACAAGATTTTGTGCACTACCATGATGACAACTAGTTCCAAAAATCAAATCTCACTCAATCTATCATGTTTTTCAAATGTATTGATCCATAATTCACATAAAAGCATGACAAATTTATATGTGCATCAACAGAAACTTAGGTTTCATACCAATTATCATTAAATTAATATATAGTAATATATAAAAAATATATTTTAATTAAATTTATATATATATATATAATAGATGCAAGGAGGAACGAGGTGGATACTATGATATCCATACCCACACTCATTCTTATTAAATTTTTGCGGGTAAATATATGTATCCGCACCCATCCTCATTAAAGTTTTGCAGGTAAATACTCACCTTTATCCGGCCTACCCATTTGTGGATGTTTTTGCAGGTATGCATAGGAAACAGGTACACTTGATCATTCCTAGTTTAGGTATAATAACTAGTATTTTAACCAATACATTATACAAAATAAATGTTTATTTCATACAGCTAAATTCTAAATAGTACAGAATAAATGTTTATTGCCATAAATTATATTGAAATTAAAATCTGTAATAAATAATTTTTTAACATATAAAATATATTTTAGATTTATTATAATAACCATGGTTCCAAAAAAAAAAAAATCTGGCGCCAGTAGCACCATAGGTGCTGGAAGTTGGCGTCAGTAGCGCCACAGATACTGGAAGTTGGCGCGATTAGCGCCAGAAGGGCTCTGGAAAGTGTATTTTCTCTGGATTCTGGTGCGACCAGCGCCAGAGCACGTCCTGGACCACTATATAAGGCTCATTTGCGCATTTTTGAAGGGAAAAACCCTTCCCTCTTCTTCCTCTGACCCAAGGCAGTCATTAATGACCATAGAAGCTTCATAACTCCTCCATACTTCATCTAAACACTTCCCAACCAACTAGAAAGTTGATTTGAACCCCTCCATGAGCTAGATTCCAGCTTCAATTCTTCGAAAGAACCATCAATAGGAGAGATCTCGTTCTCTAGGGGACTTTGCAAAACTGAGTTTTGGAAGGGAAAGAAGGCGAGTCAAGGACGCCAAAGCTTGGAGAAGTGACTCTCCAGCCTTCCTCGATAGTTTAGAGGTAAGAAACTCAGGTTTTACCGATTGATTTATAAAATGGTTCTTGGGATGAATAGTGACCAAATTGTGTTAGGGCTGGAATTAGGCTTGGATTCTTTAGAAAAGTATGATCAGGGGGTTGTTCTGATGAATACTAAGCTTTGGATCATGACTTTGATGAAGTTTGATTTTGACCCTGAGATATGTATGAGTAGGAAGAATGTTGATAAAATGGAAGGTGTTATGATAGATATGAGCCTAAGTGCCTTTACAAAAGTTGTTCAGAAGGCTAAATAAACGGTGAAAACGTATTGATATAAATGTTTTAGCCAAGTTGGAGAATTGTTTATATATGGTCTGGTTAGAGCATTGAATTGAGCTTATGCAGAGTCTAAGGGGACTCTAAGATCTTGGTTGAACTAAGATAGATCCTGTTGAGGATCTGTGAATCGCCTATAAGGTGGTTAGCTCTGATAACCCTAAGATAGAGAACAGAGAGGTTTTAATGGAAGGGAATGGCGTTTCCTTTCATTCTAACGGCTAAGGACCGTTATTGATTGATTGTTTTATGCCTTGTGTAGGGCGTGATAGTAATCTTGCTGGTGGTTGTAACCATGAAGCTGGGAGAGCCGGTATAGCACTAAGAGCAGGTAAGTTCTTTATTCTTGAGAGTGTTTCCCACTGTTGTGTTCCACCATACTCCGAGGGAGTTATGGTTATTGTATATCTTGATAAATATATATTGAAATTGTGTGTTACTGTTTATGGAAACATGTATATGATGAGCTGAACACTGTGATAGTGTTGTTATGTGCTTGATTAGATTCTCTGACCAGTAGAATTGAATTTAATAATATATATATATATATATATATATGTATGTATGTATGTCCTGATGTGGGATGTGCCCACATAGCTGGATGAAGCCTCTTCAGACAAAAAAAGAAAACCCTGATGTGGGATGTGCCCATATGAATGGATGAAGCCTCCTCAGGCATGAGTAGTAGGTCTTGATGTGAGATGTGCCCATATAAATGGATGAAGCCTCCTCAAGCATTGATATGTGTATGTATGTTATGTACATGCGATATGACTTGATAGCTGCGATGGCTAGTTTGTAATGCCAATTTTGATATTATGTGCATGGAAGTGAACCAGGGGGAGGAAAGACCTCCAAGGACCCTGAGTTTATTGAGATTGTTATCTCACCCCTGTTGGGAATTATGTTTTTGCAGGTGAGGCTCAGGGAGCGGTTGACAGATCCCAGGGTAAGAGGCCCAAGTAGAGGGATATGGTTTTGAGGGAACCTTAGGCATAGAATGAAGAGCATGTTGGCTCTATCTTTTGATATTTATGCCTATGTTTTGTACCTAAGAGAAACATGTACAATTTTGATAAATATACTTTGTATATATGAAAATTCACCATATATGATGTACTGTTAATGTTGTTAATGACGTTTGATGACGTCATTTTTGTTTACTGCTTTCATTTTCATTATCTATGATAATTGCCGCGCTTAATGACCGTACATCAATGTTAATGAACCGATGTATACGGGTCGTTACATTTATGGTAAATAATTTATATGGTAATATGTTGTTATTTTTAATTATTGATCATTTTCTTAAAATAATATTCAATTTCAATTAGAATTAAAGATATAAAAAATGATTGATCTAAAGACATAAGAAATTAATACGTTAAACTTTTCACTTAATATTAGAAGTATAATACGATATAATAGATGCATATTAGGATTAGGCATAGCAACGGGACGAGGCGGGGGTGGGTTTCGCATTCCCCATCCTCGCCCCGACTTTAAAACCCATCCTCGACCCGCCTTCGATCCCCGTTGGGTTTCAAAAACCATTCCCCATCCCCACCTGCCCCCGCTGGGGTCAGGTTTTTCTCACCTAGCCCTGCCCCCGCTATTTGATTTTAAAAAAAAGTTAACCGTATATATAAGCTAAGCAACCATGAATCCCCACTAACCCAAAAGTGACCACCTTCCAACACAAACCACACCTCCCCTAAACAAAAACACAAACCAAAACTTGAATTTCAACCACATACGTGTGCAAGAGGTCAACATTATAAATCTGACTAAATTCTCCAAGTTCACCCATAAATTATACTTTAGCCCCAAAACACATAATAATAACACTCATATCACAAACAGAAGAGAGTGACCATAAGTACTTTTGGCAAAAGCAAAGGAAAAAAAAATATAAAATAAAAGGCAAATTGCTTCTTAATACTACCATAATAAAATAGCAACTCCATGCAGTAGCCACAATTTCAGAATAGATCCATAGAATTGGTTCTCATATCAATTGATTGGATACAATTTATTATATTCCAATCACAAAAAGAACATTTCCTCATTTAAAAATATCTCTATGCACATAGAATTGGTTCTCATCAATACCATTATGTTTAGTTAGGACCTATAATTAGAACCCCTAATCTTAGCATAACAGTTTTCATGTAAAAAAAACATCAATGCTTAACCTATTTGAAGTATAATTAACACATGTACCTAAGATTTACATGTATAGGGGCCAATTTAATAAATTTGTGTAGGGACCAAATTGAGAATTCATGACATGCATGTATAGGGACTAAATTTTATGTTTAACCAGTAGTTTATTAAGAGCATATGCCACACTGTCAAATTGAAAGGAAATAAAGATTATTGAAGCCAGTAAGAAACACCAACTTCTTTTGAAATGCAAGAGTAACAGTTGCAATATGATAATATGAGAAACAGATCCAAATAGAAAACCAGATTAATTGCATGCCTCCAATTTATGAAGTACAAAATGATATTAGTTGGTGAGCACATATAATTTCTTCTTTTTGACAAATACTTTTCCTTCCCTCATTTGTCTTAACTAAAATCTTCTATACGACAGATATTATCTATAACATCCACCGTTATTTTTTATTCCAAAATGGAGCTAAATAAGAGTAACAATTGTAGCAGAAACTTTAATCTAAAAAACAAAAGGTGAATTCCACGTGAATACCAAGTAGGTGCTTGATTTTAGTTGAGATTAGTACCTCCAATGAAACAAGTGATACCACATCATGAACTGTGTTTCTTACCAAAAAAAATTAAAAACAATTTTCAGAAAATACAAAATCCAAATAACCTTTGACCCTAAATCTTCGTTTTCAGCCATTGAATGATGAAAATTAAAAATACAATTATGAATCCACAAAATCTCAAATGCAAAAAAACCAATTTTTAAAACAAAGGAAATAAAAATTACAACAGCTTTAAACAAAGTTTGAAGTTGATAGATTTGAGATTGGCAATGAACCTTGAACATCCACTAACAGATTGATAACAAACCATGCACAGAAAACCCCAAATCATAGCTTCCAGAAGTTTAATGTCCTCTCTTCTTACTTCGCACACAGCTCTTCCATGTGCAACTCAAACACCTCTGTTTCAAAAAAAATCAGAAACAATTAGTTTTTTCAATCACATATGACATATCAGAACTATTCCAAACCTAAATTGCAGCAACGAAAAATGAAAAAATTGATGATTGTAAAGAAGAAAAGGAAATGATGATGATACTTGTGGTGTTTTCGAGTTCGACGGTGAGTTGTTGAGCGCGCGATTCGACAAATTTCAGAGCGGCCTCGACCTAGCGCTTCTCGGAGCGAGCACAGGTGGTGGCGGTGATGGCAGCGTCGACCTCTCTCTCCAAGGTTTGGACTCGTTGGTGGAGGAGCTTTATGGAGCGGGCTTGGTCAGCGGCGAGGGAGGCTTTGGAGAAGGTGTCGTCGTCGACAAAGATGGCTTCGGTGAGGAGAAGCTTCTGGAGAGAGTTGAGAGTGAGAAGTGAGAGGGAGGGACTAAAGGTTAGGGTTTGGGTTTTTCTCCTTTTATATATATAAAGGGTATATTTGGAATTCAGTTAATGGCAGGATAGCGAAGGCGGGTATGGGGCGGATATCACCAACCGGCCCCACCCCTCAAATTTGTTGTGGGAAAAATTTGAACTTGGTAAACTTGATTTTTCTCCGTTAAAATCGGAACAGATTCAAATGAGAATACATGGATACCATTGTCTTACCTAATTAGGATCATATTTAAATTTTAAAGAAAAATATATATTGTTTAAAAGAAGATAGATATGTATTTAATATTGATTTGTGATATTCGGTCCCATGTTATTAAACCATTCCATTGATTTTAAATTACAAAAATAAAATAAACGTGAGGAAGAAATTCTTATTAATATGTATTTTTTTTTAAAAGATTAATATGTATCTTTAAACCACAGTTTGTGGGACTAATTATGAGGAAATCAATGCTCTCATTACAAACTAAGTATTGATTGTGAACTCAGTCATGCCTATTTTTGATGGAGAGTCATACCTATTAAGTAGATAATGTGTATTATTTTAAATTCAATAAATTATTTCGCTTTTTTAATCTTATCAAAGTAAATGTATTTTTACTAAATAATTTTTTTTGAATCCCATCAAATCCTTTCTTAAAATCTTACAAAAAGTAAATCATACTTTCTAAAATCTTGCTAAAATAAAATCTTTACTAAAACAAAAACAATTCTTAAAAATCTTCTACCAATCTCCCCAACCCCCCCGCCCAAATTTCACTATTTGTTCTATTTCAGGATTATGATTTCTTTTGTAATTTCCTATCTTTTTAAAAAAGAATATAAAAAAAACAATTTCCCTTTACTTTAAGTAAATTAGCAAAATAAGAATTTGTTTACATTTATTAAATTTTGAACATTTAAGGAATTTGCTTTATTAATTCCTAAAGAAAGCGTACATGTTAAAGTGTTACAGGCTTAAGTTTCACACTTACCTATCCAGGTCTTATCTTATATTTTTAGAAAAAATATTAAAAGAATTTTTTTCCATTATTTCTTAATCAATTAATAAACTTTTCTAGTGATTCCTTTTTTAGTCTATTTTAAAATATTATTTATTTATTATGCTGTGATCCATGCTCGACACGCAAAAGCTAGAGTGTTTATGAGTGATAAAAAAAAAATTAATATGGGACATGATCGCGAAAAAGTTATTATGTAATAAAAAAAATATTATGATAAGATATTTAAATTTAATGATGGCTTTAAAAGTAAAGAGCCTCAAGCAACAAAAATGATTAATTTACTTTCACCACACTGTCTTCTTCTTTGTATTAAGATCACCTCAATTTCCTTCATTCTTTTCCTCTTTTTCTATCCCTTACAAAATGAAATTCCTACATATTGCTCTTATCCGTGGGAACAATAGCTCTAAACAAACAATGTCAAAAGTGACTATTCCAATATTCTTAACCTTATTTATATTTATTCTCACCACAATTTCTTGTTCTTTGTATAGTTACCATTCACTATTGAAGATCAATGATGAATATAAGGAGCCATCTTTTGAGTTTGATGATTTGATTGAGCCAGAAACCTTGCCCTAAACACCTGTGAAGAAGTGTGACATTTTCACTGGTGATTGGGTGCCAAATCCAGAGGCACCATATTACACAAACACAACATGTTGGGCAATTCATGAGCACCAAAATTGTATGAAATATGGGAGACCTGATTCTGAGTTCATGAAGTGGAGGTGGAAGCCAAATGAGTGTGAACTCCCCATATTCAACCCGTTTCATTTCCTAGAAATTATGAGGGGAAAATATATGGCTTTTGTTGGAGACTCAGTAGGAAGAAATCATATGCAGTCTTTGATTTGCCTCCTTTCAAGGGTAAGTCTTTTTATAATTTTTCAACTCTGAATCCAGATCATTCTTTTATTTGCTTTTATCTTTCTCTTTGATTTATTGATGCCATTTCCCTTTCAATGGTATTCTATATGACTGGTTTTCATTATGGTAAAAAGCTATTATTCTTCTTCTCAACTAAGCTAAGGTCATCTCTCTAATGGAAGATGTTTGATGAGTTTCTTAAGATAAAAAATAATTTTTTATTTTCTTTTATTGTTAGAAAAGGTCCAATTAGTATTTTGGATTTCTTAAGTTTTGACTTAGGTATTTTATATAAGTAATCAATCTTTAAAATTTCTTAAAAATAAAAAACAATTTGATATATTCTAATATTCGAAATGGGTATGAGGGTATCTTTAAGTTTTGTATTAGAGATGTCTTATATACACATGCACTGGAGAAGAAATAGTCATCAATAAGTTTCAACCCTCAATTCTAAATCTCTAGCTAATTTAGTTGCAAACTAGCGCATTAATGGGGAAATTTTAAACAATCTCAATACTCGTTTAATACAGTTAATTAATATCAAGTTTAAATGTTATATTTTCTAGGAGGAAAAGTTCATCTAGCTAATTATAAACACATTTTTCAGCATATTTTATTATTATTTTAAAAAGTCATTTAGTAGTCTCGAAAACCCATGGCTTTTGAAAGCACATATTTGATTTTTTTAAAAGATTAGGCCAATAACATATATAAAACACGTTAAAATGTGTATTCAGAAAAGAATACTGTTATAAATAAGGTAAATTATCATATATATATATATATATATATATATATATATATATATATTAATAACATGCAGGCCAAAAGGAGTGATCGAATCTTTGCACTGGAACCTCTGGAGACAGGGGAGATTAGAGATGTTTAAAATTAAATCAAATTGTTTGTATTTTTAATTCGTTAAATCAATTTTTTAAAAAATTGAAAATCGCTTAAATCATAAATCACAAAAATTAAAAATCTAAACATCATATATTATATTTATATTGATTTTATTTGATAATTGATAATAAATATTAAATAATTTATTATTTTTTCTTAGATTTATACTCAAAATACATATTTTATTTTCATAATATATTAAAAAATGATGTATTAATATATCATTAAAAATAATATTAAATATCAAGTGATATACACATTATTATTTTACAAAAAAAAAATATATATATATATATATATATATAATATAATTTTATATTAGTACTAAATAAGAGTGAGCATAATAATTTTCAAAAAAATATGTTAAATAAAATTTAATAAAAATTCATTTTTAAAACAATATTATATAATAATTATATAAGTTTAATTGAAAAGATTTTAAATTATGAAAATATATTAAAAATAAATAAAAATCATAACATTAAACCAAATCAAATAAAAAATATTGATTTGATTTTATTTAAATTTAATATTACATCTTTATTATATATTCAATTCAAATAATTTTTTTAATAAAAATCCAACTAAACTGCCACGCGAACACACCACCAAAGATCACATGTAGGGATGACAAAGTGGACCAACCCACCCAAAAACGGGTCGGCCGGACTAGCCCACTTTTGCAAAGTAGGCTGAAAATACTAGCGCGCCCCACTTTAAAGTTGGTTAGTGGGCCAGCGGACCAACCCACTTAAAAAAAATTAAAAAAAATTAAAAAAAGGTAAAAAAATAATTAAAAAAATTCAAATGTAATTATTTATACTAAAAATTAATAATGTACTAACTTAATCCTATAACAATGATTTTTAATATAAAATACATGTCTAATAAAAACAAAAGCAAGCAGGGAATACATGTCTAACAATGATTTTCAATTAGTTCCTATGTTTTACCAATTTTTAGAAATTTGCATCACAATGATGCAAATAATCAAAACATATTTGTACATGTAGTATAGCTCATTATTAGGTTTCAAATAAAAATGTATTAGGGTTAAGGATTCAAAATCACTCACTCCTTCTTAGTCACTCTCCCTCTAAGTCACTCATTTAATTAGCTATTAAATATTTTATTATTTTTTATTGGTGGGCTACTGGCCCGGTCCTGGCCCACATTTTTGTGGGTCGGGTTGGCCTGGCTCATTTAATGAACGTAGGCTCAAAATCTCAACCCAGTCCGTATTTTTCGTGGGCCAAACGGGCCGGCCTGTCGGGCCAAGCCCTTTTTGTCATCCCTAATCACATGCATTGAATATAATACTATATGTCCTACATGTCCCTAATAATGCACCACATGAAGCATAATCAATTTAGTGTTTTGTATTCTAGGCCATCAGAGTTCTTACTTTCTTTACTTTATGATTTCCCAACAAAACCTAGTGTCTCTAGATATATTAGTTCCCTAAAGATATCTCATTATGTTCTTTGCAGCTTTCATTGGTCAACACGTACACTACTACAAAAGCAGTATTCTAGGACGTCAAATCTAAGACGGTTATATTAAAATCGTCTTAGAATGGTATACGGTGGCAAATTTGTAAATAATGACAAATATTCCAAAACGATTTTTGAAAGACCGTCTTTGAAAGCTAAGTGTCCAAGCATTTAAACATGGGCTTTTTGAAAACCCATCTTTGAAACCTTTTGTTACACAATTTATTGTTTTTTTTTCAAATTTAAATCAAAAACTCCTCGTTCCTCTTTCTCCCAAATTCTTCCGCAAAAACCCTAGTTTCCTCTTCCTATTCGTGCTCCTTCTTCCTCCTCTTCTTCCCCTTCTTTCAGATCCAGCGTGGCTAGGTGCGTCGATGTTGCTGGTGCGTGGCGCGGCGACGCCGCTAATGTCCTACTCGGCGCGGAGACGCTGCTGGATCAAGGGGTGGCAACGGTGCAGGGTCGAGGTGCAAGGTCGGCGTTGAGCGGCTGAGCGACGAGGTTGCTGGGAAAGGTTCTCATTGAGGTCAAAGGACTGAGCAAAGGTGAGGGAGGCTGCTCGAGTTTGTCTTCTCTTCGACAAAGACAAATTAGGTGAGTTTGTCTTCTCTTCTCTTCTCTTCTCTTCGAGTTTTTCTGTTTTGCACAAACTTGTTTTTATGTTGTTACTTGTTTCACTTACTTGCATACTCTGTACTATAGTCATGCTCCTCTTCCTTTTTGGGCCAGTAGTTGAAAGTCATTTGTAATATTTTATATTGTGTACCTTAATTTGCATCTGCAGGCTTCATTGCAACAGAACTATGGTATGAAAACAGGAGAAATGATGTGGATTTATAGCAGAGGAATTGATAACCGGTTAGTTGGAGGCTTTCAGGTAGGGATTAGGGAATATTTATCTAAACCCATACTTGATTTGTGTCAATTTGTTGAATAATAGCATATAATGAGTATGTGTGTGCACATGTATGTGTAAGTGTGCATGTGTCTTTCCTTCCATATTGTGTTCCTTAATTCTCACTGTTCTCAATCTCTTTGGTTCTCATTTTCCTTCTATTTTCAATTTTTTATTCTTAATCTCCTGCACATATTCGGTGTTTTTCTCTTTAATTTATATTGTTTTGGACCCCTTGAATTTGTTTTGAATTTTGAAACCGCAAAAAGCTTTTTTCTCATGTTTGGCATCTCAATTGTTTTATTCTCTTCTAGTTTTTTAGTTCAACTAGTACCATTATGGATATGCATTTTGGACTGATTGGGAGAAAATCACTTATTTTGTTGGTTCAGGTGTGATAACAGTGTTGGTCCATCCATCCCTTTTCCTCAACTGCTCTCTGTCAAAAAAAGAAGAATCTTTTGTTGACAAGGGTAAGTTGGAAAAGCTTAGATTGAACCCTTATGGAGGGGTCAAAACCAAATTTCTGTTTGAGTTTATAAGACTATGCGATGCAGTTAATGAGAAAGTCCTTGTTTTCAGGCAATTCATTAATACCTTATGCTTAATTAAGGACCAACTCAAGTCAGCCTTCAATTGGTCTGTGGGGACGGAAGTGCTGTATATGTATGGAAAGCTTGACCAAAAGCAAAAACAGTCCCTCATTCATAGTTTCAATTATTCAAATAGCCAATCAAAGGTGCTGCTTACTTCTATAAAAGCTTGACTCCATTGTTTGATCATGCGTGTGTCATTCTGTTTTGGTGCACAATATATTTCTAGAATTTTTAGTTTGATGTCTGAATCTTATTTCTTGTTCTGAGAATTGCCTGTATAAACCTGATAACTGTAGGAGCAACTCTGAACAGCCAGCACCATAAATGCAATTGTAAACCCAATTAGTGGATTTTGAACAAGGTTTGGCCCAACTAGAATGGTCACACTTTGTTGCTATTGTAGTTTGAATATGTTTACATACACTTAAGAACCATCAACTGTTTATGTAGCAGTATGTTATCATTAAGAAGGAAATATTTCTTTCTCATCCACCTTCCATGTTAGTTGCTTGCATCATGCGGATTAAAAAATCAAAGAAGTAACTATCCTTATTAATCATGTAAGGTGGAGAAAGGAAATTGAAATTGAAAACTAGGTTCATCCCCATTTCAGAAGCAATAATTCAATGACTTGTAAATTGAATATGGACAGCACTGGTGCTGCCTTAGCTTGCTCAGCAAACAGAGAATTCTTGAGTTCAAGTTGCTATAAAAAAACATTGGAGGTTGGAGAATATTTTTGACTGCTGTGTGGATAGTGTAGATTTGACGTTCTGATAATTTTTTCTTTTTCTTGAATTTAGGATGATCAGGAAATCCCTTGAAGATTTGGCTAGAAATTCTAGATGGAATCTTTGTAAGCTTCGCAGATATTGCAAGATTCAAGATATTTC
>PYAF01000366.1:83056-93824 GCA_007407185.1 Glycine tomentella
AAACTTTAGTAAAACATAAAACACTTTAACTTTAATAACATATTTCATTATATAACTTCAATTCTAATCAACCTTTTCTTCAAAAATAGTCATAATACCTATAATTTTTTAGTACCTTAACATTCATTCATTAAGTTAAATTCCAATTATTTATTCACCAATCATTCCTTAACCTAAAACTAAGTCACTTAGTCCAATAGCCATTCATGCAACAATCTTTAATTCTTTGAAGCAATTTAACAAACACTTAGTCTACAAAGCTTAGTTTTTCATGAAACCACATAAGAATCTTAACATAATTTATATTCAAACTTTGCTTATCATAAACTCTCCCATACCTTGCTTTCTTTAAGCTTTTGGACAGCTTCCTTCCTTTGAAATTGAATAATCCTTGCTCCTAGGGTTGCTAGTCTTCACGTGAGCTTCCAAGGGTTAGGCCTTTGTTTTTGTGTTCTAGGTAAAAGGTAGAATTAAAAGAAATGAAATGGAAAGGCTTTGGAGTAGTTTTGGCACGGCTGAACTCCCTTAGGAACAGCCCCAAAATTTTGGTTCCCATCACCTTTTTATAGGAGGATTAAGCTTGATTTTTGGGTTCCAAATATCTTTAGCTCATTATGGCTAGCTTTCTACTTGGTTTCTTCTTATTGGCTAGCCATTCCTAAGCTTCCAAGTGGCCAAGTTCTTGATCCTTCTTCCCTTGGCACGTTGAACTTCATTCCTTGTAGGGCACTCTTGCTTGTTCACGTGGACTAGCTTATTTGTGCTACAAAATCTTCCTTAGTTATAATAACTTGCCTTTTACTTGTTTTCTTATCATTGGCTAGTGAATATTGTCCATCCAAGTGTCCAAGTATTGAATATTCTTCACTCTTCTCCCTTGTTGCACGTTGGATTTCCTTGCTTGGAAAGCAATCTTCATCAATTTCGTGGTATAGCTAGGTGTTAAAGATATTTTGTGCTTTTCTTCATTCTTGACTTTCCCTCAAAATCCATTTTAGTAAAATAGTGGTTCTGGATTCGTTAACCGTTGGATCTTCTTAATATTTTAAAGGTTTACTCCTATCCCACATATATAACTTTTGACCGTTGAGATTTTTGAAATAATACCTAGAACTGTCTACGGGTCCAAAGGAGTCAAGAGGAAGTTTATTTCAAAAAAATCTTCTTAATTCATTATTACCTTACTTTACAAATGGACCAATGGCATGTATCCTAGCCTTTTAAATATCCATGTGTCCATTCTTGAAGTTTCTTAAAGTTTTTCTCCATTGATCTTGCATCATATGACCAAAGCTTGATCTTAGAGAACCAAATCAACAAATTTTCCTTTTATTAAATGTAATAGCAAAATTCTAATTTCTTATTGGTCCATATTGCCTTGAATTATTAAAATTACTAAACTAACCCATTTAGGAAATCTATTTCTCCCATAATTAAGAGAAAAATCCATAGATTGTATCCATACTTTTCCTATAATTTTCTTATGTCTGAGGTAGCCTAGATTAAGCTCTTTTCAAAATATCTTCCAAAATTCCTAGAAATTCTAGTTTAGGATTCTCTGCCATCAACCCTGCTAATAATTTTGTTATCTAAAAGTATTCTATTCAATACTCAGGTTCCCACAAATTTCTAAAGTCATCTGATCATTTTTTACCTAAAGGGCATTTTGGTAATTTCACTACTCACATTAGGGGTATAATCGTCATTTTTAAAAATGTTTAAGGTATCTCTGTAAGTGTTACCCTAAGGGTATTCTTGGTCATTTCTAAAATATCCAAGGATATTTATAAGATTTCCTCCTTAAAATATCTTGCTAAAATACCTAAGGGTAATTTGGTCATTTACAAAATGTCCAGGGATATTTTCATCCTTTTCCCTGAATCCTTTTATACTGCCTCTGATCATCCTTTTATCCTAGTAATTGACTGTGATTCCAAAATTTTGGGGTGTTACAACCGTAGCCGCTATCGCCACCGCCATATCCACCTTCACCACCTCCTCGTCCCCTGCGATAGCTTCAGCCACCATCACCACTGTGTCTAGTTCCCTGGACACTAGCGTCGTCGTGGCAATGACATAAACAGCCTTGGCACATCTGCTAGAGTTAGATTCAAGGGAGGAGTATCGGGTGTAATTTGAGAAAAACACAAGGGGTGCTAGTGTAATTTATTATAATGGGCAATTTTGTCTGCTCAGATATTTCAATTGACATTAGTTAACAACGTTAACAGAAGGAGGTAAAAGTAATATATAAAAAGGGAGGGGTATCAGGTACAATCTGAGAAAAATAGGGGATATAAGTGTAATTTACTCTAAAACTAAGACTGTGATTAATTAGACAACAACAAAGCATGTTAACAAAGAAATAACATTGATCCTTTATTGTTTTCCACATGTCTCTCCTCACAACTAAATATCAAGGGCATAAACAAACAACAAAAAAGAAAATGAGATCCTAAAAATAAGATAAAATAACTTAAACATGTTATAGGCTTACATTAAATCGTATACATTTATAATTACAAAATATTTGTCAATGTTGTGGATGTTAGCCATTTTCTTATTTATGTATACATGAATATGATCCTTAACCATTGCATTTTCCATGTATTATGGAATTTAGACTATTATATGAAGGTGTGATGACTCAAGAGTTAAAATAATAATAATGTGATCATATTTCTCTATAACAGAAAAGCTAACAACACATTTTATATGATTGATTAAAATTTATTAGAAATCACAAATTTTTGTGGGTCTTATTTGTTATTTAATGAGTCTCTCTTGATTAGTAGTTTTCAATGAATTCTAACCAATAATAGAGTATATGCTGCTAATACTCCTCTTCTCCGTAACTAATAAAAGAACTAAGACACTCTCAATAAACTTGATATTGATCAATCACTAGTTAGGATATCTTGTTTAGGCATGTCCCTTTTACAATTGAATTTTGGCTAGCCTTAGCCCTAATAAAATTAAATGTGATGTTATCCCTATGGATTTTTCACACTTTTGATCTCCTTCATTGCCTAATTAACTAAAATGTGAAACTAGCTACTAAAGGGGTTTAGCTACGTGTGTTAGTTGTTGTAAATCCGTTGGTACATGTCTTTAACTCCTACAAATAAACAAAACATAAAACTATCTTTATGCACAACATACTTTACAAGTTAAAAACCACTAAAAGCTATTAAAATTTTCCTATAAATTCTTGTTGGCTGCAATTAATTGTAACATTTTGTTTTGCAAAAAATGGGCTAAGATCCATTTGATAATACTTAAGCCCACAAATATTCTAATTAATGGTAATGAACTTTGGACATCTAATGATGGTTAGTGTGAGAAATAGTATGGGCCTAACCACTAGGCCCATAATGGGAGGTGAAGTGGATCAATTGGTCACTAAAAAGGGGTTGAATAGTGACACACAAATTAGGCCTTTTCTTGCACAAAGCACTTGCTTTTAATTTTTCTTTCTCAGGCTTCTTGCTTGGTAATCAAAATTTACTTGCTTACCTCTGCAAGCAAAACCACCACAAATATTGTAAACCTCTACAAGTTCCACTCAGTATTTTTTAAGCCTAAGCTGGTAGTTCCAAGCATTCTTTCGAAAATTCTCACAAAGTCTCTCAAGTTGCACACTCTCAGTAGCAACTGCTACTGGACTCATACAATACCTATTGCGTTCACACAAAACATTAGAAACAACAATCCCTTATTTCTTTTTTGAGTTCTTCCCTCTATCCTAAGGGAGGTGATACTACACCTTTAGTTGAGGCTCTTCGTATGAAGGTGTTTACAAGCACTCTTTTGGATTTGGCTCTAACCTAGAGTTTTTTGGCTAGCAAAAATTCTTCTAATTGAGGTAATTTGGATTGACTTTTTCCTAACCTCACCTTTCAATTTTGCATTCCTTCCTTGAAAATTGCTCCTCAAATTTGCATCCTTGAGTAAATCTTGGAGCTAGTTGTTTATAGTCGTTGAAGGTAGTATTTAAAACATCATATGTTGCATGAGTTATCCAAGTTCATAAGTAGGCAATTCAAATTTTATCTTCTCCTCCAAGTCTTCTGCAACTTCAAACTCTTATTGAGTTACTTCATTCATTTATACTCTTCCCACCATTGTTAACAGCTTGCACATTTCAAATTTGAAATGTATTCGTTGTGTGCCAAGTTATGTGGTCTTAGTAGATCCTCATGAGTTCTTAAAATGAGTCGTGAGAAGTCTTCTGAAGATTGGTCATTAGTATGCCTGCTAGAGATGCATTGATTATTTTAGTGTATTATGTTTTCCATCAAAATATAGTTATATATATAATTGGATCCAGTACCAAAGGTATTGTAAACCCTGGATGAATCATACCAGAATGAGAGAGATTTAGAGACTGTGCAAGTATAGGACTATACAATTGAGGATGACTTAAGGAATTAATTGATACTACCTATACAAGCAAGATGCTATACTTTTCGATAGCCATCACTTAAAAACTCCATAGTTAAGTTTTCTTGACTTGGAGCAATTATGGGATGAGTGACCTTTCGTAAAGATTCCCAAAAAACATGTAAGTCAGGACAAAACACGCTAAAATGTTTTGTGTTGATTTGTAGGGATAGTCATTGATCCTAGAAGCAGTCAAAGCTAATTTTCAAGGTATAAAGAATGGCTACTTATAGTGGGTTCTAACTAGTGGAGGATTTTGACCAACAAGAGTGAAGTGTCATCGTGTGAAGTATCGTAGTGTTGAGCTGCCAAGAAGTTGACAAAATCAGGGATATTACAAATGGTATCAGAGTAAATCTCTCTCCTAGTACAATGTGGTTTGAGGACGAACCAGTCGGAAGCTGGTGGGCATGGAACACTGGATGAATTACACCAGAATGAGAGGGATCCAAAGGTTATGGAGATATAAAATTGTACAATTAAGGATGACTTAAGGAATTAAATTGTACTATCTATACAAACAAGATCCATCACTTAAGAACTTCATAGTTAAGAGTGCATGGTTTGGAGAAATTATGATATGGGTGACCTTTGAGGAAGTTTCTCGGAAAAATGTGAATGGGGACAATGCACGTTTAAAAGTTCTATGTTGGTTTGTGGGGACAATCATTGATCCTGGAAGCTGACAAAATTGATTGTTGAGGTCTCATAAATAGGTATATCGGTGGAGGATTTTGATCAACAAGAATATTAAGTGATGTGTCATAGTGTGTGAGCCTCCAAGAAGTCGACAGTTAAGGATGTTATAGGTACCAAGGTATCAACTAATGAAGACAACAATTTACCAAAGAGAATGACAACAACATTTATTGTAGTGTATTGTGCTTCAATCCTTAGTCTTTTGGTTGTTTGTTCTTGGGCAAGACATGTTGTCTTCTTTGAGTTCCCTTCTTTTGAATTTCTTCAAATATTCTGGAAAACTCTTAGCTTCAAAATCAATGCTTAAGAACATTGATGCAATCTCGTAAGCGTTGGTGTGTACTTCTTAATGTAGACATGCTTGTCCTAACTAAATTATTATGTAATGCATCTTCTGATAATCCCTTAGTCATGTGTAGCTTCTGATATCTACCTCTTGACTAAAGATACCTCAACATCATGCTTTTGATTATACACAAATTCTGATATCTACACTTTGATACAAAAAACATGATCATCTTTCAGCTTTTGAACAACTTCCTGTTGGTAATTCTACTTTTGAATATGTAGAATCTCTATATGGAAAACTTCGCTTGTAGGTGTATGCTTCACACATTTTCTATGCTTCTAAGGTTAGTCTTGTCTTTTAAATCACACTCAAAGTAACCATTAGTAGTTAAGATAAGACAACTTAAGGTTTGCATATTGACTGTTTGTCATCATTAAAACTCTAGCTTCTAGAGGGATTTGTCTAAATAGGAGGTGCCTAGGGTTAATAAATAGTTGACTACGTCCTCTTTCTCGTCACCATATTTATTTGTTCTATAGGATTTTCCCTATTGAAAATCCTAGTATATGGATCATCTGGTCAACCAAAGAAAGGCTTGGCTTCTCAATTTCAAGGATTCGCGCAACACAGGTAATTCTCGATTTCACACCAACATCAATATTTACCTCCACCCCACCCTCCACACCAACATCAACATTTACCTTCACCCCACCCTAACACCAACTTCAATTTAGATCTGCACCTTATTCTCTACACCAACTTTAGCTTGGACCTGCACCCTGCCCTCCATACCAAAATTACTCTCAACTTACACTCAACCTTCAACACCATCAATTTGGACCTTACATTAACATCCACCCCATCCTCCACAATCAATACCTACAAAAGCATTTTTGTGCTTTTTCTTTCTTTGAATCACTAAAAAAATTGCATAACTTGGTCTTCATTCACTTTGAGATGTCCATTGAAAATATCCACTTTATTCCAAGGTGAAATGATATCTTGATAATTTTGGAGCCTACTTAAGGCCTGTTTGGATAAACTTTTCTAGAAGCACTTCTAAAAGAAAAAAATAAGAAAAAAATGAGATGAGTTTTTCCATAAGCAAAAATAAGTTCTCCATTAGTTAATTTTTAGAAGCTCAACAATATAGCTTCTCTAAAAGATGAGATGACATTTACAAATTAGCTAATGAAAAACTTATTTTAGCTTATGAAGAAACTCATTTCATTTTTTTCTTCTTATAGAAATACTTCTAGAGAAGTTTATACCCAAACAAACTCTTATTCTTATACAACTCATTCAACCCCTTCAAAACCTTTATATATTTTTTCTCTCTTTTTATCCAGAGCTTGAACTCCCCTTTGTGGCCCAAATCCTTCACCAAACCAATAACTTTGAAAAATGACCAAATATCCTCATCGTAGTTTTGAAAAGCATTAACATCATTTTCTATGAAATGTAATGGGGTTGGGTTCTTTCTCAAAAAGGCCATGTGGTGGACCCAAACTGTAAATGACATTCATAAAAAAATAATTAAAATAATGAAACTAATATTTAAATAATATTTAAACTTTCAATAGAAAAAACCCAAGCATACACATATACAAAATAACAATTTAATTCTGTAGTTAATTATATGATTAATTTGTTAGGTCATGATATCACGAACAAATGGTTTCCAAGTCAACAAATTTAACAGCTAGCACATTAGAGCAACTCCAACGCAGGTGCTTAGAGAGTTTCTTAACGGGAAGAACCCGTATATTAAAAAAAAATAGCGTTGGAGTAATCCGACGTGGCGGAATGGAAGCTTGAAGAAAGAGGAAGGATTCCTTATATAAGCAACGCATCTTACACAATAAAATAACATTATAAACTCAACCACCACAGAAAATATAGAGGGAAAGTAAACTACCTTGGTCGAGGAAGACGAGGACACCAACTGCGATGGCGACGGCGATTTCGTCAGCGACGACGGCGGCGGCGGTATCGCGAGGCGAGGGTGTTGGGGGAGAGTCGAAGAGGACCATAGCAAGGGCGATGTGGAGGTTGTGAAGACAGGGAAGGAGAGACCGTAGAGGGAGAAGAGGGCGCGGAAGGGAGAAGAGAGGGCGTGGAAGGGAGAAAGCGAAGGAGAGGCCATAGAGGGAGAAGAGAGTGCGCGGAAGGGAGAAAGGGAGAAGAGAGGGCCGGAAGGGAGAAGGAGGGCGCGAAGCTTCTGAAACAGAGGAGAGGAAGAGGAAGAGAGAAGGGTAAAGTGAAAATGAAAAAAATGGAGGAAAAAAGGGGATAAAATAATAAATGAAAAAAAGCCTCTTAATGGGTGCTAAAAACTGCTAATAATGGATGAAAAAAATTAAAGTAGATCCGTTGAAAAGCCTTTTAACGGTACAAAGTAAAAATATTTTAAAAAATTGAAACCAAAGATAAGGTTATAATTTATGAACGTTAAAAAAAAAGTGAATGAATGAAAAAAAGCCTCTTAATGGGTGCTAATAATGGATGAAAAAAATCAAAGTCTTCAAAGATCCGTTGAAAAGCCTTTTAACGGCACAAAGCAAAAATATTTTAAAAAATTGAAACCAAAGATAACGTTATAATTTATGAACGTTAAAAAAAAAGTGACCGTTGATGAAAGTGGGTATAAATTTGGGTGATGTGTTGTGTTTCTTCACACAAAATTGATAGCTACAATTTTATTGTTCTCATCCATCCTCAATCATTTTTCTTTTCTTTGAAATGGATCCCAATCAATATAATTATCAAAGTGGTTACAATTTTTTGCAAAATCAACCACCCCCTACCAGCGAAAATTCTACAAATCCACCATATCCACTGCCATACTTTATGTATCCTCAACCACCCCCTACCAGTGAAAATTCGCAAAATCCACCTCAGTATATGATGTATCCACCACCCCCACACATGTGGTATATGCATCCTCCATCTAATGTAGAGTCACCTATCGGTCAAAATCCACAATTTTGTAGTCAACCATCACTCCCCATTAATCCAAACATGTGTTATAGGCCTTCTCTATCCAATATTTCATCCCCTATCAACGAAGTTGAATCTACAATCAGTGTAGACAATATTCAACTAGACGAGGGCGACCACAATGATAGAGGAAAAAAATCACGTACAGCATTCTCGGTGGCAGAAGATGTGATTCTCATCCGGTCATTGCTTAATGTGTCAAATGATTCAATAATCGGTGTCGACCAAACATCGAAGCAATATTGGACAAGGATTAAAAATGCGTACAACAACGACGATGCGCGTGAAAGCAGGTTATTTTGTGAAAGAAGCTCGACTCAGTTAAAATCTCGATGGAACATGATCCATCCAGCAGTTCAAAAGTTTAATGGGTGCTACAAACAAGCGGATAAGCATAGGAGAAGTGGAAGTTCAGAGAAAGATTGTACGGCCAATGCTCACTTGATTTACTCACAGGATACAGGTAAAAAATTTGAGGTTGAACATGCTTGGTTGTTGTTGAAAGATCAACCAAAATTCAATGCAGATTTTATGTCAAATTCTTCAAAAAGAACCAAGGTTTCTGCAGGTGGAAATTACTCGTCGTCTTCTAACACTGAGACACCCGTTGAAGCCGAAGAGTATGATACGCCTTCGCCAATGTCTCGCCCAATTGGACAAAAGGCAGCAAAAAAAAAGAACAAAGGAAAAGAAGCTTCTAGCAATATCGATTTATCTGGCATAGAAAGTGTAATGAGTGAGAAGAATGCAAACACATTAAAACTTATTCAGTTAAAGGAGGCACAAGAAAGGCGTATGGAGTATGAAATCCTCATGAAGGATACATCCAACATGTCCGATAAACAACACGAAGACCACGAAAAATATTGTGACCATATTAGGCAGAAATTATTTAGTTAAAATTTAGTCCCTATGTATTTTTAGATGTTATTCAGTTACTTTGTATGCAATTATTAACAATGTAGGTCCTTGTTGTATGTTTTTTATTGAAAATTTTATTTTATGAAACTAGCCGTTGGAAACTAGCCGTTAGAAACTACCCGTTGGAAATGAAGCTATATAAATGTCTAATGTTTCATCATTTTCACATGTTCTCATTCAAATTACACAACATTGCTCAGTCATTTCAAACACTTCAGATACCATATACCATATAATGGATCCAAACATCGATTTAGATGAAGCTTTAGATCAAATGATAAATGAGGAATTGGAAGACAACACCGGTGCAGACCTCATTAGGATGATACTTCAGAGCCAACAACAACTACATGCCAACACCGTCAGGCGTATGCCAAGAAGAGTGGTTCATCGAAATCGTGAAGAAGGTCATGATCGATTATTCAATTACTACTTCTAAGCAAATCCTGTGTACACAGAGAATCAGTTACGACGAAGATTTCGTATGCGAAGGCATGTGTTTCTTCATATTGTAGATGGGCTCAGCAATCATGATCAGTACTTTCAAGCGAGGTTCGATGCACTGGGTCGAAGAGGACTATCTCCATTACAAAAGTGCACAGTTGCACTTCGTATTTTGGCTTATGGCTCACCTGCTGACAGCGTGGATGAATATGTTCGAATTGGTGAAACAACCGCGGTGGAATGCTTGGAGCGATTTGTATCAGGCATCTACACCATATTTGGGAATCAGTACTTGAGGAGACCAAGTAACGAAGACACCGAACGACTACTACAACTAGGAGCGACACGTGGATTCCCATGTATGCTAGGTTCTATTGATTGTATGCACTGGGAATGGAAAAATTGTCCTATTGCATGGAAAGATCAATTTTGTCGAGGTGATCATCGCAACCCAACAATCATTCTTGAAGCCGTTGCATCACAAGACTTGTGGATTTGGCATGCATTTTTTGGTATCGCGGGTTCTAATAATGACATTACTGTGTTAAATGGATCTAATGGGTTTGATGAAGTTTTGTTAGCACGTGCTCCTGCAGTACAATACACAGTGAATACAACCCAATATAATATGGGATACTATTTAGCCGATGATATTTATCCAGACTTTGCTACATTTGTGAAGACCATCTCAATGCCACAAGGAGAAAAGCGAAAATCATTTGCTCAACGGCAAGAATCGGCAAGAAAAGATGTAGAACGAGTGTTTGGAGTGATCCAATCTCGATTCGCAATTATACGTGGTCCGTCACGTTTTTGGGATATTGGTAAAATGAAGAATATCATCTATGCATGTATCATATTGCATAACATGATTGTCGAGGACGAACGTGACACATATCAAAGTAATATTGATTACGATAATGTAGGTAACAACACGTCAACATTCGAAGTATCTTCAGGTGCTCACCCTAG
>PYAF01000366.1:93924-128665 GCA_007407185.1 Glycine tomentella
CACTCCAAGCAGATTTAGTTGAATACATTTGGGAATGTTTCAGAAACGAAAATAACAATAACTAAATTTATGTAATTTTTTTTGAGGTCTAGGTTTTTTTATTTTTTTCGATGTTGTAATGTTTAATTATTTATTATTATGTAAAGTTTTATTATATATTGTTACGCATTTCGTTTTATTTATTTTAATTTATATTTATGAAAATTGAAAAAATGTTAAGTTTTACGAAAAAATATAAATATGTGGATTTTTTTGGGTTCCTTGTGATTTCTTGCATTGGAGCAAATTATTGAATGAGTTCCTTAACTGTGACATGACACTATAAGGACCACAAAAAGTGTTACGGGGACCACAAAAAGCTGCTTAAGAAACCCATTTGAGTTTCTTGCATTGAAGTTGCTCTTATTATTTGACAGTAGAGATGACACGTCACTCGTTAGTTAATGAAAGTTTCAAACAACAAGCAATATAAATGGAATAGAATAACCTTTGGAACTATAATGAATTAAACATTTTACGAGAAATTAAAAGTAAAAATCAATATAAAATATGAGAGACTAAAAACATAATTAACTCTTATAATTATTTTTAGTATGTTAAAATAATGCTTGTCATGCTAATTTTGCTTTAGAAAAACATATACTTTGAAAGAAAACTGTTGAAGAGTTTAGTATAGATTTAATTACAGATGATTTTTGTGATATATGAAAGACATATTTTGATTTATTATTAACTCAATTATTTTTTATAATATATAATTACAAAATTTTTGTATGAGATTTGATCGTATATATTTGTTCGATGTTTAAGTTTTATATTTGATCCCCTTCTCATCCAGTTTTGCCCACATGACCCCATCCCGGCATGTCATCAAATTAGAAATGGTTGGAATGATGTTTATGGTACTTAATTATAATTTGAGAGAAGAAGATGGTATTTTGACGAATGAAGTTGAGGAATCAGATTTTTTTTAAGTAACTTTAGCAATTTCTTCTTTTATGTTTCTAATTTGTAATTATTCTTCTTATTTTAATGTATTAATATTGATCATTTAACTTATGTTACCCTATTTTCAATGTCACAAAATAAGATTCTTTAGTAATTATAAAATAATTGAATTTTGAGTGAGTATTTCATAATTGTTGCGTTAATAAAGAGTGGTATTGAAAATTTATTTTGTGAAATAAAAGAGACCAATGACAGAGAGGAAATAAACATGACCACGAGAGAAGAGGAAAAAAATGAAGAGAATAAAATCGTATTTTTGAATTTTCCAATTAAGAAAAATAATGTCATAATAAAATGGTATTATAATGACTTTCTTGTCCACATATTAAGATGGAATTATATTTTGAATATTTTCAGTTAAGTGTATTAATAGAAAGGATTAACGCAAAACAAAATAAATAAAAGTATAATTTTCCTATTTCCTTTTCAATCTTGGGACCCTTTGCAGTTTATAATGCTTTCTGGAGCTTCTGGGCCTGGGCTATTGTACAGTTGTGTTACATGTCCAAATGCACTACAAACATGCCTAATTTTTTCATATCTTTTGCTTATACGGTCAACCAGTTTAATTTTGTAATAAGATAATGAAAATTAAGTGTAAACGACGGAGACAAAATATATAATACAAGAAATTACCAATTTTCTCCTTGATAAACACAAAGACCATTTGTCAAAAAAAAAAAAAAAAACAAAAGGTTTCATTAAAGTATCGATTAATCGATATTTTTAAAGTAGATTTGGATTTAGCACCAATACAACAACCATTTAAAGAATTTATATTTCTTTGTTTTTTTTTCTTTCTTTTATCAGCCAAAGAAAAGATAACATTACTGTAGGTATAAACCCTTTTACAAACAAAAAAGACCATAAAAAAGAAAAGATAACATTCTTGGTTCTTTTCTTAATGAGTATTATTAGCATCTCTACTTCTCTCAGTTGATTTATCATGATAAGTTTTGATTCATACCGATAACATACTTCGACCTTAAAATACGACCCCTAATCTTCCTATAATATTTTATTATATAAATCACCAGACAAAGCAGAATGGTCAAATGGGAAAAATATTAAAAGAGCAGAAAACAAAATTTCAAATGAACAACCACAACAAGAAACTTGTTTGTGAAACATCAACTCCAAGTGATAGCTGTCAACTAACGGCCTCAAAATCAAATCCACGTGGAAACCTTTATGCCAATGACTATATTCCATCTATGAAGCCGATGGATTGGGCTATCACACTACATATTGATCCCACCATTGCATATGTGGAGTTTAGTCATTTCATCCTTGTTGGCTTGTCCATTTCTTAAGCTCTCATGCATGTGAACTAGCACTTTTCATTTTGCTTATTATCCATAAACCAATCATAGCTTTATCTTCATTCTTTTTCCTCCTCTCACTTAGGTACATTTTTGCCCTTGATTAATTGACCAATTAATTGCGTAGCCATTTAGTTTAATTAACAGGATTTCTTTGTCCATTTGACTAAAATAAATTAATCCTAACTAAATTTTGTGAATGGGAATAAATCATTTCATGACATACGAGCATTCGCTAACACATGACATAGAGAATGAGGGTTGCAACTTGATTCCTTGGGAGAAAAGGGTTGATGTAATATTAGCTTTACAGCTTTACTTATTCAATCACGGTTGGTTATGCTTATTCACCTTCTCTTTTTTACAAAGGTTAAATTAAAAATTTGTTCCCTATATTTGATATTATATTTTTCTTATGTAAAAAATTTCTACATATTATTTTATTACTTCATTTTAATATCTACATAAAAATTAAAGCTTTCTACATTTCGATCTTTACACTTAGCACATTTTTTTTCACATTTTAGTTCTTATATGAAAAACTTATAATACCGTTACATCGTTGGTTAATACATGTTATGGATTAATTTTTAAACAATTGTATCAACAAGGTTTAATGTATATAATTCCTAGATGACTAAGTTCATTAGGGGTTAAATATGTAAATGGAAAAAAATATTAAGAGACAAATTTCCTCCAATCTTAAATATAAAAAGAAGAAAAATATCATTTTCTTGATCTCAAATATAAGAAAATTTCAATTAAATTTACTTCATTTAATACTATCATAGTTGTAAAACCCGGTTTGATAATTGATTCGGTCGAGGTAGTGAGTTAGTGGTTAAACCAGTGGGTCAGTAACTGGTTCAGTTTAACCTGATATATATTAAAAATTTAAAATTATATATATTTATTATATATAAGTATATAACTAATATTGTTTGAGTATGAAAAATTCATCCATACTCCAAAATAAAAAATAACAATTAATAATAATCCAAAATTTTTAAAAATAAAAAAAAAATTATAAAATCGGTCGGGTTAGACCGGTCCAACCTGGATTCGGTAACCTACCCGACTAAGTTTGATCAGATCATCTTAGGTCAACTGCATAACTGGTGCAATAGAAGAATCGAGTCGGATTTCAAAACACTAAATACTACTATCTCTAAAATATCCTTTATTTAATTGAGGTTTTAATTCCAATGACTTGTTTTCATCCCTAGTACCAAATTCCAATGAAGGATAAATTGGAAAAAACTTAAATTTAATTGAAATTGGTGCAAATAAATATAATTAATCAAGTTTCTTAATTAATATTAATCAGTTTTCTTTTATATATTTAAGACCAGAAATAATATATTTCAAATGGAAATAATTTTGAACTGGAATTAAATAGAAAAGGAGTACAAAAGATATACCTAAATTTATAACTTAACGGACGTATGATGCAATATAAAAAACAATATTAATAAATTAGATCATTATCTATTATTTACTCTAGCTGTCCAAAAAAAATTATTATTTACTCTATATATTTGTATAAAGTATTATTACCGTAAATAAATATTCATTAAAAAATTGTTATTAGTTAGTTGAAACCCAAGTTAACACAGGTACAAAGTAAGGCAATTAGTTGGAAAATCAATTTTTTTATATATTTATGTAAAAATATTATACGTGCATATGTTATTGTTTTTCACTCATCAGTTATAAAATTATAAAGAAAGAAGATAAGAAGGCTAAAAATAATAATATTTTTATTCTTCTATAATTCCGTAGTATTTTGTAGACTTAGCAAATAAGGAAAGAAAAATATGATAAAGACAAAATTCGAGTATAATGATTAAAAAAAGACAAAAATGGAGTTCAGAACATCAAAATGCAGTATGATGGAAACTATGATTGATGTAATGTGGGCCCATTTGCTCAGTGATACTCGTGATTAGTTAGTTCAACGATTAGTTAGCCACACCCAAGTTTATTTTACCAAAGAAAAAAAAATAGTAAAAGGATGATCCTTTTGCATCTTCATCTTGCATTATTTTATGGGCTTAACTAGCCTAGGACACTTTAACCCATGATGGGAACTTGGATCAACATTTTCGGTGTATTTGTGAAGTCAAAGAAAGGTGGGGTGTATCTCATCATGGAAGGATACTCTTAGCTAATCGTATGTGGCTAAGGATGTATTAAAGAATTCAAAATGCAATGTATTCAAAGCTACTTTCATCAATTTTTCCTATACTTAATATTATCATATACGTTTTCTATTAAAACATTTAGGATAATTTTTTAGCAACAACTTGTGGGATAAAAAAGCCTCGAACCATATGTGGTGGCGTGTTATAAAATTGAACCAGATGGCATGTCACATGTGTCGAAGAAACATAACATGACGTGAAATGTGAAAATTGGATAAAATTGTGTCTAGAATTAGAATGGTGGCTTCACTGCCAAGTGAAGCCAAAATGGCAGAGTTTGTTGAGTCTTGTGTTGAGATTCATAGATATGAACCACAATCATTTCAAGAGAAATTACCACCACGATCGAGATGACTCATATCAATAGTCTTCAAGAGCATAATGATTGCTGGAGGGTCGACACTTTTCACTTTCAGAACAAATTCTAAAATTCATGAGCAATATATGATATTCCATATAAGCTTTCCTCTTTTCCTTTTTTATAACACGAAGCTTTCCCTTTAGATTTGCATGTATGGCCAAGTTTTAGTTTAAAAGCAAACCCTTCTTTTTTAAGTTTACAAGGATTTAAGTTGTGATCATTTTTGCCAAGCTAGCATCAATTTAGTGTTCTAATAATGAAAATGACATTAATTTGACCTTCTTAAAAATTTGAACCCTAAATTTTGTGGTCAGCATAACCGGATTATTATTTTTTTGAAAGGGGATAACAGGATTATTAAGTTCATGTTGATTATAAAATAAAAAATTGACGATTTTATGAAACATGCATTGAACTATGCTGTCACATCATATTATTCTCTATATCTATAATTATACTTAAAGAAAATAAGATATTTTGGCATACATATTTTTTTGTTTATTTTATTCCTATAAATATATTCATAAGTTATTATTTTATCTTTATAATTATCTTCACAAATCACCCACTAATTTCTATTATCTTTTTTATTTTAAAAAATGAAAAAAGCAGTGTTTCCAATAATAATAATAATAATAATAATTTTTTGATACATGCCAGATCCATTCATATATAAATACTGTACTAAAAAAAGTGAAGTGGTTTCTACCATACACATACACTTCTCTCTTTAGAGTAAAGGAATTGAACGTATATTTAATTATTTACTGTCATATCGATGATAGATAAAAACTATATATTGACAATGCTTATTTTACTAGCAGGTAGTATAGTTGGCCGTCATCTGGAGAAGTGATATATAGACTAATTTATCATATATAGTCAACTGTTAAAAAAAAAGGATATCTTCTGAATTTTTATTTTCAAACACATAAATCTTAAAATTCAATCGAAGTCTGCATGTTTAGAGAATTTGATTCCCTTCCATTTGAACGAGATGTTTCCAATTATTATTATTATTATTATTGAATTCAATTATTTGTGGCTAAAGTTAAAGCTTCCGCTTGATTAATTATCATCGAATAATGATGAATCAAAAGTTATCATCAAATAATTATACAGGAACCGATATCTTAACCACCAAACTTTGGACATAGTTTCGGGTTGTCATGAATGATGGAACCCTACGAGAACTCCACCAAGAGAAAAGTTAGTTCAAATTGGTACCCCCAGAAATGATTGTCATATACAATTGAGAGATGCTCCAATACGTAACTTCAGCTAAACAGTCATGAAAATGATTTAAAGAGAATAAATTAATTTTGATAAAAATAATCTAATAATGTCCATTTAGAAAGTTACTGAAGAGAGTGTATACAGGTAAAAATTCTTATAGCATTTAGCTTTCTATGTCAATATTTCATTTAAATTATTACATCACATTATTTACTATATAAAAAAATAGTACATACACTGACAATTATCAATCCAAAGAGATTTTACATTTACATTAAATTATAAATTATATATAATAAATTTATTAATTTTTTGACAATAATTATTTTAAAATTATATTTATCAAGATTTTTAATTAATAATTATTATAAGATATTTATATTAAAAGTACATAAAAAATTAACATACCCCAATTTCAAAAATACTTTTATTATTATATATACAAAAAGATTACTTCCAAATTTAAACACCTCACTAACGTATCACTAAAATATAACTTTTCCGTTACCTCAAAGACTCACCCTCACATTAACATTAAATATAAATTAAACTTTTAAGCATATCTATATCATCATCATTATTATCATTAAATGTCTAATTTTTTTTATTACACATGATGGCTTAAAGATTCTTTTTTGATCCGTGGTGGCTTAAAGATACTTTAATAATTAAGGAAGGCCATCTAAAATATAAAGAATAAATACAAAGCAGATATTATGAAATGAAAATTGAACTAACAGATTGGGCGTTTTGAATGTTATAATGAAACAATTACTTTAAGAGATGAGGATTTGCTAAAAGTCATTGCTTTGTTGGCTTTTATATGTTTTCACTCTCAGCCAATAGTATTTTATTTCCCTACCCATCACTTCCTTCCAAAATATGACAACTTCATGCAACATTCTGGCGAACCCACCACTTTGGTCATATTTTCTAAAATAAATTAAAAAAGAATTGGACCACACAGTAACAAAGGTCTTGCTATTGTCTATTTTGTTAATTTCATTTTGCTTTTATGCCGAAAATATAGGATAAAAACACCTGTTAAATACTCAATAATCTGTCGGCAATATTCCTGTCTCTTGAACCACCACTTTGTTCCAAACTCTACAAATATAGGTTTCATGTGCCTTTGCTGTGTGGACAATGATAGAGTCACAACTATGGAGATACAAAGGAACACAAATTATACCTTCATGTCACTGGTTTTTATAGGAAAAATGCTCAAAAGACCATCTGTTCCTAGAAGGGCATGTTATAACCATGTTCAAAGTGATTATTAGGATATATTTTTTCATATAATATATTAGTTTTGGATGTAGCATCAATCATTGGATAAATAATATGTAATACAAGGTGCCAGAGTCAATAGTATATATAGTAATATTCTTAAGTATAAACACATCAAAATTAGACAATAACTGTGTTGGGAGTAGGACTGAAAATTCAAAAGGAATAAAGGAGACACCACAGATATTTCAGTGCTGATTTTTGCTTGTGTACTTCAATCCTAAACCAATCTCAGCTTTCTTTTATTTTTATTTCTGTTGGTACGAAATCAGATTGCTTTTTCTTTGATCAACATGTACAAAATTCATTGAGAGTAAACATTACTACAAATTTCTTAGAAGGAGGAAGGTTCACCAACCAGCATGAATATACAGCATAAGATCTACCTGATAACTTCAGCAACACATGCTTACATGAAAAATAAATAATAGTAAATCTTTCTTGCCAGTTTTAGTTTCTTCTTTTTGTTTTGGTTCTCTCACTTCCACAAAGGAACTGACAAATGCTACTAAACAATGAGTGCAAAAGGGGCCTATATTCTTGGATTCCCTTTCGTTGTTTATAACACCAATTTTATTTTTATTTTTATTTTTGTAGTTTTTCACATGTTTTATTAGTTAGACTTGGTTGTTTATGAATTGACTAGCATCCTCAAAGGTTCTTTGTCCTTGTGCGTACATATTAAAAGATGTGCATAAGCAAGCATAGCTGCATAAGAACCATTGTTTATGAAAATCTAGAAGCAGAACAGAAGCCAGAGTGTTCTATAGCCACTGGTTTAGAAAAGAAGCCATTGCCACTTTGTACAACAAAAGCATTAAAGGTGAGCATAGGAAAAAAAGAAGTGGAAATAAGACTTTTATTTTTTTTCCCCACTATGTATGTACTTGTCAAAATATCATTAACGAATAATGACACTTTAACCAGACTTGTACATATCATGAGCTAATGAAGATGGTTTAACTATAATAAGGAAGACCTTGGATAAGTTTTAGTCTAAAACTGAATTAAAACTTGAAGAGTTTATCCTAAAACAAACATTATAATAAAGTTCATATTTATATGAGCTATTCACTAAAGCCTTTGATTCAGAAGATAACTCGGCAATGACAATGAAGTTTCGGGTCAATGAGGTTCTCAATGGGAAGTACTCAACAAGAACCACAGCCAAAATCGTTTTCCTGGTACCCTTCACTCTTCTTCTCATCATGCTCCCTCTTTCTCTCATGAGAAGCTCTCATGAACCAACTCCTGAGATATCTTCTGTAAGTGTCAGCAGTGTGGACAACAACACAGAAGTAAAACAATGTAACATCTTTTCTGGAAGATGGATGCATAATCCTGCTGCACCTTACTACAGCAATGAAACATGCAATTGGATAATAGACCAACAAAACTGCTTGAAGTTTGGGAGACCTGATAGAGAGTACCTGCATTGGAGGTGGAAACCAGATGAATGTGAGCTTCCACTCTTCAATGCAACTCAATTCTTAAATCTTGTGAGAGGAAAGAAGATGGCATTTGTTGGAGACTCAGTGGGGAGAAACCAGATGCAGTCTTTGTTATGCCTCCTAAGTCATGTAAGTAAACAACTCATACCTTCTTTTTTCTTGCTTTTGGATGAGAATAGAAGATAGAAATTTTTAATCATATAGCTCCATCCTTGCATTATACCACTCATTCTACCCCATTGTCTCAATTCTTGATTAATCATTCACTAGTTTTGTATTTATGATAGAAAACTTTGTTAATGAGCTGCTTTGGATGCTTATGTTCAAGGATTTAAATTGCAGTCGTGATTGCAGTTTCATAGCAATCCTTGATGTTGCGGGAAATTGTAGACTAATTTAGCCATACCCTAAAATCCTTGATGTTACAATTGAAATTGCAGTCATGAACTGTTTTTTAAAACCTTGGTTATGTTAAAAAAGTCCTACTCATGAAGATAGCAATCCTAAAACATGCTTATGCGGTTTTACCTTTTTTAGGTGTCTGAGCCTGAGGATGTTTCTCACAAATACTCTTCAGATGTGGTATACTTCAAACGTTATTTCTATCATGATTACAATTTCACACTTGGAAACCTGTGGTCTCCATATTTTGTGAGATCCAGTGATCCAGACCTCAGAGGCCACACCTACAACAGCATCATGAAGCTGTATGTGGATGAGGCAGATGAAGCATGGACAAGCCAGGTTGAAAACTTTGACATAGTCATAATATCATCAGGGCAATGGTTCTTTAGGCCCCTATTGTTCTATGAAGAGGGAAAGCTTGTTGGATGCAACAAGTGTGGGATAGACAATGTGACAGACCTCAGACACCTCTATGGATACAAGAAGGCATTCAGGACAGCATTTAGGGCACTCAGCAGCCTTGAAAACTACAAAGGGGTCACATTCTTGAGGACATTCTCACCAGCACACTTTGAGAATGGGGATTGGAACAAGGGAGGGAGGTGTGTGAGGACTATGCCATTCACCAAGGAAGAAATGAGGCTTGAGGATGGGGCAGTGGAGTACATTCTAGAGATGTATGCGACACAAGTGGAGGAGTTTAGAGAGGCACAAAGGGTGGCCACAAAGAGAGGGTTGGAGTTTCTGATGATGAACACAACTGAAATCATGTTGCTTAGGCCTGATGGACACCCCAACAACTATGGACATTCAAAGGACAAAAATGTGACACTGAATGACTGTGTTCATTGGTGCCTGCCAGGGCCTGTTGACACATGGAATGAATTTTTGCTCTATATGTTGGATATTATGGGAAGTGAGGCATTTTTTAGTTCTAAGCTAGAGAGAGTTTTTTAAGAGCATTGGATTTACCATGCTAACCATGTGGAGGATATTGTTGTTAACCATGTGGGGGAGATTGTTTATTGCTTATTATTTTGGGTTCAGAAAAGAATATTTGTATATTTTTAACATTTATTTGCACAAAAGGGAGGGAATGTGGAAAGGGCAGTCTGAAATATGAATGTATTTATCTGCTCATATAGAATGTATATCGAAAGGTATTTTTGTGGATACAAATCTTTTTAATTAGCTGTCACGTACTATAAAGTTTTAGTAAGTGTGGGCAATGTTCACTGCTATGAAGCTCAGTTGTACGAGTATCATTACTGAAAGTGTTTAAGACTCTGTGACCAGCCCGACAGTGATTTCAGTACAAACATTTGGGTTGTTAGATAGAAATTACCAGTACATAATGCCTCGGACTCATTTAATAATACATATGAATTTGTGAGAAAACACGAATTTTTGATGTCCGCATAATATATTGAAAAGGATAAATTTAGTCTAATAATCCATTCAAAAGATCGAAATTTATGAAAATACAATACGATCTTATAAAAAATCAAAGACTCTGATTAAAAAAATAAAAATTGAATAATCGGTGATTCAATTACTTTAGGCATTGGTATGTTTATTTTAGGTTTAATTGCAATTTTAATTTTTCAAATTACACATTTGTGCAAAAAAAATTCCAAAGTTTTTTTTTCGCAAATCTTGCATCTCAGTTTATGAAATATCACAAATTTTGTCCAACCGTAAATATCACCACAATTAAGATAAATTTTTCGCAGTTTGTTTTAGTAAGTCAACAGTGTTTAACTTTCATTTGAATGACATATGTACGAGTCAAGAATATTGATTTAATATTTCGATTAAGAATTTGATTTGCAAACAATAATCAATAACCAAATTTGATTTAGTTATTGTATTACGAACTTATTATGAATTTTATTTAGTTGTTTGAATAACTATGAATACTTGTGTATAAAGATTTCATATAGTCTTGATGTAAATCGTATTGCATGTCAAGTTGATCAAATTGACAAACTTTGTCATGAATTCGCAAAGTTTAAAAGAAACTTGTATTTAGAAACCGGAAATATAACTTGAAAGGAGTGCAATAAAAATTAAGAGAAAATTGGTAAAATAGTTTTAAACGTCATCCAATCAAACCTATCAGGGTAGGGTGGAGAACAGGTGAAGGAACCAAACAGTGGATTGAGGAATGAAAGCTCGAAGACAAAGCGAATCGGGCTTTTTCTTTTTTATAGGTATGGATTGCTGAGATGGTTCTGGAACTCACTGAACAAGGCTTTCAAGGGTATATTTTAGACTGTGAGTACATAGTCATTAAATTCCAAAATTAAAGCATGTAAATTTCATAAATATAAAAAACTAATAAAAAAAGTAGAATAAATTAAAAGCAAATAAAACTATTTTTTAAGGATAAAACTTAAAGTTTTGAAAAGCAAATAAAAGGTGCTAGAAACGTAAATGCACAAATTTAAAGACTGGAAATTAAGGAAAGAAGTGAAAAGAAAAAGAAATGTAAATCGAAAAGCAATGCATTAAATTTTCTATATGGAATAATATTAAAGATTTGATATTTTTCACTGTTTATTTGTTGGGTTAGCAAAGTAGTATGTTGTACTGTTTAACCTGTACTTGCGCAAAGGGGAGGTGAGGGAATGGGGACACCGACCGGGTTCCTTGAGTCTATTTATCTTATCTAGATAATTAAATATATAATGTACTGCTAGCAGAAATAAAATAAAAAATGTACTCTTAGCAGTCACGCTAGAACAAAACCTCCTAGGAGTATATCCAAAGGTATTTGTGGATACAAAAGTTTGTTTTATTCATTGAAGTCGTAAGTTGGCCAATATTCAATACCAAGAAGCTCATTGTGTCATAATTGCACGTAAGAAATGCTCTAGTAGTAGCCCAACAATGATTTCAATACAAATATTTGCCTTGTTAGTGGAGATCAATATTGATATTGAACAATTGTTGAGATTAGGATGCTTCTACACTTTACAAAACCCCCTTTACATAATAGTAGGATGTAACTTCTAATTATGAATGAATACTAATTTTCTTCAAAAAATAATGAATGAATACTAATTTATTTTCTTTCACCATTTCAACACCTTTGAAAATTCATCTGCGAACTCTCAACAATAAGTTTCAGATTGTTGAGGAGGAATATGAGCCAATTTACAGTTGGTTTATGGAATCCAAATAATCACTTCAAACTAGAATTTTCAGTTGAAACTCACTTAACCCAAAGATCACTGGATATCAATCGGTAAAAATTATTTTAAAAGGAAAGGGATAACATGACCCATTTATTGTTTAATGTGAACTAAATTTTAACCGTCCTTATTTTCATAAGACTTATGCTTCAAGAAATTAATTTGAATGTAGTGTAATCTTAGGTTTTGCCCACTTGGTAGCAATCACTTTGAACTAGTTCTTTTTGGAAGGCCATCTTTGACAACAGTATAATCAAATTAAATCTAGTTTACTGTAGCTATCATATCATATGTTCATCTTTATATTCTGAACATATTCAGCTGCAAAAACTGCATTTTCGTGTACTTATCTCTGTTTCAACTGTTACAGTACGCATAGATGCTACATTTTAATCAAATTTCAAAGCATGAATGAAATAACAAAAAATATTTTTACAGACTTCTGTATATATGTGCAATGGATATTTGATGAGAACAAATCAAGATTCAAACATGTGCAGTGTAAAAATTAACATGTCATGTTCGTGCGTCAATGCTGGTTAAAAAGATAACCTGATAAATACCAATATATGTAAAGCTAAAATATAGAGCACAAACGCCGACCTGAGTAGCATAAGCCTCTGCTGGCTTTCAGTTCTGCCAGCAGAATGATAAGGAAGCCTCTGATGACCTTCGTAAACTAACAAACTATGTAACTTATCAGAGGAGCCTTTATTGAAACGATTCCTAGCAGCAGTGTTCGCCTCTGAATTGCTGCTCTCCATTCGTCGCCATAATGCATTCAATCTTTCCAGCTCCATCTCTTTCAGATGAATTTCACCAAGTAAGCCCTCAGCTTGTGCCTGAAAGTAAGGGAGTAAGGCAGTTTGTTAAACTCTTTCACATGCAAATAATCAATCAAACAGTTATTCACTGGCCATTGTATTTTTTATTTTTTTATTTTGTAAAAGAGAAGGGGAGGGAGGGGAATTAAACAGTTTATTAAACACAAACAGTATCCACAATGTTGAGTACTTGAGCATATACTGTGAAGTGTACAAGGGACCTGTTTAACTGCTAGTTGCTCAATTAGACCATGCAGCTGTTTATCCAATGTCTTCTCTCTTTGCCCTGCAGAACACAAACGTTTTAAAGCTAAAGCAATGTGCATTCATGCAAGATGCTGTAAAAAATTTCTGGCAGAATTAACGTGACAAAAACGATAAACAAAATTATATTTAGGCCCAATAAGCTACATGGATTTCTAAAGCATGAATTAATATCTAATGTTATATAGAAATGAAACAAGAGTAAAGTTTCCCCAACTAGGTTCTTTTTATTTCCTTTATTATGAGAGGGGTTGCGGATGAGTCCTGGCACAACGGTAGACTTGTGCCTTGGTGACTTGCTGGTCATGAGTTTGAATCCGAAATCAACCTCTTTGCATATACAAGGGTAAGGCTGCATACAATATCTCTCTCCCTTTACCTGCGCATAGCATGGAGCCTTTGGACAATGGGATATGTAATTTTTTTTTTATGATGAGAGGGGTCATTTTAAAAAATTACAAACATGACCATCAGGATTATTCCTAAAGTTATAATGAAAACAACAGTGGGTTGGAGAATATACAATTGGAAAGCTGAAACATAGAAACCTTAACAGGTAAATTGAGGGAGTTAGCATATGCTTTTGCTAGAAGGAAAGTGAATATTGTTTGCTTGCAAGAAACTAAGTGGGTTGTAGAAAAGGCCAAGGAAGTGGTGACACCGGTTTCAACTTGTGGTATACAGGTATAAATAAGAGTCGAAATGGTGCTTGAATTATGATCGATAGAAGTTTCAGAGATAAAGTTGTTGACGTTAAAAGGAAAGGCGACAAGATTATGTTGATTAAGCTTGTAGTGAGAGATTTAATTTTAAATACTCTCGGTGTGTATGCACCCTAAGTTAGACTGCAATCAAACGATAAAAACCAATTTTGGGAAGACTTGGAGGAGGTTTTGAGAGGGATACCACAAGAGAAGATTTTCCTTAAGAGGAGATCTAAATGGTCATGTTGGTAAAAGCAGTGGAGGTTTTGATAGAATTCATAGAAGTTTTGGCTATGGGACGAAAAATGAGACAGGAAAAGATATCTTGAAGTTTGCACTAACCTGCGATTTGATGCTAGCGAAGTTGAGTTTTTTATGGCATCAACAAGATGGTCTCAAATTTAACTAGATAAAAGTTTGGTGCTCTGCATGCATAATACTGGTTGCAACATTTCCTACTATAAATAAGTTTATGGTATTGTTCGTCAGTGTGATCAATTAAATGGCTTCAAATGCCACACAACCTATGCACACAGAATATACAAAAATATACATCGCCTGAAATGAGAAAGCAACATAAATAAACAAAGTGCAAGGAATAAAAAGGAACAAAAAAGACAGTTCATGCTTTCAGATTAAAAAATTATCATTCAAAAAACCATCATATAAGAAGATATTGACATAATCCGGGTATTAATAATTATGATTATTCCTTTTACAGTTTAAAGCACTGAAAGTACTGTGCAAGATGGCCCAGGTGATCAATGTCCCACCCCCACTTTCAAGGAAAAGGACCCCTAATTTATACTTTGATCTTTTCTTTCAAAAAATCTATTTTAACACAAAATAAATAAGATATAATACCCGGGGAAGGCTGTTTAAGTGCATTTTCCTGCACTTGTGCCCATTTCTTCTCCAACTCTTGTACATCATTCTCCATTGAACGCTGAAATGAAATAAGGGTTATTAATTTGGTGGACTTAATTAAATGTTGCCCAATCATAGATTGTCATGTATGGTAAGGTTGTGGACCTCTGTACTAATTACAGAAAAAGTCATATCCAGTGTGATTTCTAATGGGTTGTTAATATAAAAATCTCTATCGACACTATGAAAATTAAACTCTTAATTTGGTGACAGTATCAATATAAGTGGTTAAGTAACTCCTAAAATATACTCCCTCCGGTCTCGAATATAAGCAACAAAAATCACTTGTTTATATAAGCAAAACTTAACTAACTTTGCCTTATTTAATGAAACTATCTTTAAAATGTCCTTCATTTAATAGGGCCAAAAAAAAATTTTGTGCTTGACATCAAGTTTCAATGAAGGGTAGTTTAGAAAAAAAGGTTATTTTTGTTTTGGAATTAACACAAGTTAATGAAATTAACTAATTCCTTAATAAGTGTAAAATCAGTTTTTTTTTTTTTTTTTTATATATATAATAGAGACCATATATTAGTCCTTGGAATGATGGAAATAATGATTAGCATGATTGTCATTGTTTCTTCACTATTTGCTAATCCACTATTATAAAATAACATGTTACAGTTAAGAACGTGAAAGACAACTGTATGATTAACAAACCAGCTCTTTCTTCTTCTTTTCCAATTCATCTAGTAAAGCCGATTCTGCCTCCAATCCAGCTTTAGAATTTGCCTTCATCTCTTCCTCCCAACCATCAGATACCCAACTTTGCTGCTTCATAGTCTCCACCTCAGCTTTCAGTTTCTTCTCAGTCTCATCCATTTCCTGTAACCCAATAAATCAAAAAATAGAAGAAAAAAAATAAAACAGATAATTGAACCAAAACCAATCTCACAATCAAAATCACAATCCTAACCTGCAACTTTGCCCTCAGTAAATCAGCCTCCTGCAATTTCTCCTTTATTTTATTCTCACAATCCGATATTGCATTTTCGAATGCAGCATTCTCTTCCTTCAATGTCACCTCTCTAAGTTGGGCCTGCACCAAAAATCATCATTAGTAGTAGTAGTATTTTAGCTTAATCACATTTTAGTCCCCAACTATCACAGATCTGTGATTTATTCTCTATGTTCCAATTGCACCAATTGAGTCCCTCAAGTTTTCTTCTATTTACAATTAGACCCCTGCATTGTGATTTCATCCAATATTTAACTGAATTCACTAACATGGTAAACTAGGCACGACACGACATACATGAAAATGAATAAATACAGAGTACCAGCTAAAAAACACAGAAGGTTTGAACTACAAGGTATTGATTTGATAATCATGTTCACAATCTTGAGAGCTAGTTATTGTTTTAATACATCAATGAACAACAAAAGGAACGTCTTTACATCCTGAGAAACTTAATGACTTAAAATTCAATGAAATCACGATGGAGAGACCAGATTGTAAATAGAAGAAAACTCAAGGGACTCAGACACACGGATCTTCCAGAATGTATAACCTGGAAATTCCAACAATTTGTTAATGCCGGATTTTCGATTCTAGCTAATGATTTCTTCTTTTATTCGCAAATGTTAGTTGTTAGAAATTTAGAATGTTAGTTTTGTTAGCAGAAGAGATCAAACCTGTGACATTTCCCCCCTTCCCTTCTCGTTTAACCATCCAGCCCACCTTATATCTCCTGATTCTACTAATATTGATACACGCTATAGCCTCGATTCGACTAATTCTTAACAAAATAGTATTTGCACAACACGAGAGACTAAAATCGCACAATTACGATAACCAGGGACTAAAAAATGCAATTAAGGGTAGGGTGGGGTACCTGTTGGCGCGTGGCGGAGTGGGAGTTCAATTGGAGGGCGAGGGCGGCGTTGGAGGCGAGGGAGTGGGCGTGGAGGTGAGGGAGGCTCTGGGAGATGTCCTGGGGAGGCAATCTCTGCCGTAGATCATGGATCGAACGGGAGAGAGAGCTCGCCTTGTGATCGAGATCGTTGACGTACTTTTGCTGATCTGCAGAGAACAGGATTGGGATGATGGCATCGTCCTCCGCTTCCTTTCCTCCGCCACCTCCCACCGCCCATGCCAGTAACCCAGCCATGCCTTACTTAGTCTCTCACTGTCTTTTCTTTTCTTTTTTTCTCTGTCTTCACTCGCCTTCCATTTTTCCCGTTTTGCGATGGTTGAACATAAGGTGCTGGGGTCTTGGGAATTCGGGTGGTTTGTTAGTTGCTCGTAAATTCAACTGCCTTACCAATGCACCTCTATATTTTGCTTCGTACGGAAAGCCCAATCAGCAATGCTTGGGGGTACATGAAGCAAATATATGGTGGGGGCAACAGGAAAAAGGTCGTTGCTATTAGTCATCCAAAAATTGACAACTGTAATCAATTTTGGAATATAATTTTAAACTTGGGATTCGTGATTTCAAAAATAAATAAAGGGGTGCAGGAAGTTGCCTTCGCAAAGACACTATGGTCCCATGCTTTTAAGGCAGCCCACGTTTCCATGACTTAAAATTATAGGGATTTGTTATTGATCCCGATGTCATTGCTATTAGTCCCTACTTAGTAATTTAAAATCTTTTTTTTTTCAAAAATACCCTTTTTCATGAAAACACCATTTCTTTGTACAACTATACAATGAAATCGTGTTTTTATTGTTTACAGAGGGGGTGTAAAAAAATAGAAACATAATTCCACAAAGGGGGTGCAAAAAAAAAAACAACAATAGGAACACAACACCATGCCTTAGAGGGAAGTCGTGTGTGCACAAGGAGGTTGATGTAACACCCCGCATGCATCTAGTGTATTATCAATCATTTTATTAGATAAGCGCAGTAATCAACTTTAATTAAAACCCGCGGAACTCGGCGGAAGCGATAATAAAACCTTATTTCTTGATTCATTATGCATGGTACGCATCAACACTCATCATAAACATCAGCCAGCCTCATTGATCCAAAACAACATAACTAACGGCAGATACATCAACAATATCTATACAGATATATTAGGAGAAAATCACAGGTATTCATATATACATCATCAAGACACTCACAATGTCTATCCAAAAGAATAGGTATACATAGCCCTGATCTCACAGATCACTTCCTCACACGAGGGCATACAATCCATATAATGTCCATGTACAAAACATATCCAAAACATGTGTGCACACACGCACATCTTCCCTCACAGGGGTACAAAATACAAAACAAACCAGGAGCCTCCATGCTCTCAAAGTGCTGCCAAGCAGCTGCACAGGAATTGTCTCTACTGGGGCCTTCCGTCCTGAGACCTATCATCTCTTCTAGATGAGTCACCTGCAAAACATAATCCCCACACGGGGTGTGATACACATCTCAGTAAACTCAGGGCTCTTGGAGGCTTCTCCTCCCCCTGGCTCACCTCCATGACACACAACTTTAAAGGCATCACAATCACTGGCCTCCTGGCCCTCACAACAATACACAACCATCATCTAGCTCTAATGTATATCTGCAGTACTACGCCCGCCACAAGATGCATCATCATCAGCATCTGGGACTCTCGGTTCCCAGTGTGAGACCGGAACTCACACCCGTGCCAACCTATCAGGAGCTACCCCTTTACACATGGATGCACATATATGGCACCTCCGAGAATAGGCTTCAACCGCTACGGGACCACCTATCTCTTGGTCTTAAGGGATCATCATCTCCCTTTACGTGAGTAAACCAAACTAGGAGGTGCGCTCTACTCCTAGGGAGGTCCATATTTATCTAACTGGTCATAAGATCTATTCAATAGGTAATCATACATACAAAGCATAGAAGCATGCATACATATCATTATGAGAAAAGCAACAACCAATTGAATGTACATGCATCATGAATTCAACCATCACTCCCTCGGAGTATGGTGGAACACAGCAGTGGAAACATCCCCAAGAGCAAAGAACTTACCTAGCAAAGTCGTACTCTGCAGTTCAACCCCAGAATGGTGGTCTACGCCACTGACATCCGCGGTGTCACACCCTATACAAGGCATACAAGCATAATCAAAACCAGTTTTACCTCACAAGGCATAGCATATAACATGGTTCTCAATCGTCACAAATGAAAGGAAAACCTCATTCCTTTCCATATAAAACCTCTATGTCTTCTATCTTAAGGTTATCAACTAACCAATACAATGTTATACAAGCCGAAAGACCAACAATGAACAACATGGCTAAAACGACTTCTTCAACCCAAAAACATGCACCGTTTGTATAACTTCCTGAGCACATAAAGTACTAGCAACAAGGCTCATGCATGTTATACCATCATCAAATAACCCAACATACTAGTTATACATGCATTTCTTAGAGCCAAAAACCAAAGTCCATGAAACCAACATATCAAAGCTAATCCTTCATCACAACAACCTCCTAAACATACCTTTCTAAAGGACCTAAGGCAAATTCCAGCTCTAGCTCAAAAGGGTCACTATTCATCCCAAGAACAAAATCACAAATCAAACTGTAAAACTCGAGTTTCTTACCTCAAAAACGACAAGGAAGGCTAATGGAACACTTCCCTAAGCTTGGGTGTCCGAGAATCGGCTCCTATCCCCGTTGAACTCGAGTTTTGGGAAGCTCCCTAGAGAACACGATCTCTCCGTTTGATGGTTTTTTAGGAAAATGTGATGAAGGATTCTAGCTCATCGGGGGATTCCCTACAAGTTTCATGTTGGGTGTTAAAGGTTTAGGTCAAGGGATGAAGATTTGTGAAGCTTCTAAGGTCCAACAATGGTGGGAACGGCCAGAGGAAGAAAAAAGCAAGGATTTTGGGCCAAAAATCGTAAAATGACCCTTTTATAGTGGTCCAGTCGCGTTCTGGCGTTGATCGCACCACTATGGCGCTATCCGTGCCAAGTTCTAGTGAAAATAGGCTTTCTGGAGCACTTATGGCGCTAATCGCGCAAACTTCCAGCATCTGTGGCGCTAATCGGCCGCTATGGCGCTACTGGCGCTAACTTGTAAAACCTGTGGTGCTACTCGCGCCAATTTTTTTTTTTAAACCTAGGTTATTATAGTTGAGGTCGTGTGTGCAAATGGAGGTGCAATGATGGTGTTGCAGTGGCGCGGTGGTGGTTGGGTCAAAGGGGTCCCACATAGAGATCTGGAGTCTTGAGCAACATATAATGTTGTTCGAACTGTGATGGTGTTGCGCACTGGCAATAGTTAGGCCCGACACTAGTTCGGATTTTGGGTGGCGATGGGTTGGGTAAAGGTGAGAAGAAGGGTTAGGGCCTTGAGGGCATAGGGAAGAGGGAGGGAGGGAGAACTTAAAGAGATAAGAGAACCTTTCTCAAGTTTGTAGGTGCTAATAGCGAACAGTGTATGGGTCAATATCAATTCCCAAATTATATTATGGAATAATGGGCCAACTATAAACCCATAAGCAAATTGCAAGTTGTCGCTATAAGAATTTATTATGAACATCCATAATTTCTAATATTCCAAAATCATCCAATTCATTTTATAAGTTCTTCTCTCACCCTTCTTCCTCCTAAATTCGACCTTTACCCATTGTATGTTATGCTTCCCTCTCTCTCTCCCCCTTGATCGTAATTGTTTTGTATTTTGTATGAAGTAGGAAGGAGAGGAAGTTGTGGGCTATAGGTCATTCTAGAGTTAGCAAAAGAGACGGATCGACCCGACCTAGTCTATCGGATCAAGCTTGAAAAACTGGGTCAGGGGTGGCCCATGTTGGCCTATTTTACTATTTTAGTCTAAATTTATATAAATTCAAAAGGAAAATATATAAATCTGAAAAATATTTGACCAAAATAGGCCCGATTGAAATCAAACCTATGTTTTTTTAGTCCAAATTGGCCCAATGGGCCCATTAGGCTGGCCCAAATAGGCTTTGTTCTATTTGGACCTACATTTTCCAGTCCAATTTGGCTAGGCCCAACGTGCCAACCGTCCAACTCGGCCAGCGTAGTCCATTTTCCCAGCTCTAGGTCATTCTCCTTAGTTAGTGCTCAAGATAAATTGTTTTTTTTTGGTTATTTTTTGGAGACAAATCCATAACATACATTGGTGGAGTTTTTCAAAAAATGTAAATTCAGAATTACTTTTCAATAATTTTAAATTAAGCAATCCAAAAAACAATATTATCAAAAAATAAATTTGGATTTGTATTTCCGAAAAGCTATAACACACTACAAAAAAAATCGTTATTTTTGACAGAATATTTCTCACGAAAAATATTTTGTCAGAAATATTTAAATTAAATTCCGTTGGAAATTTTTGAATTACCGACGGAAGATACGCGGACAATTTTTCCGTTGGAAAGTTAAAATTACCGATGGATTTTTACCCACAGATTTATTTATGTTGTAAATTTAAATATTTCCAACAAAATATATATCCATCAGAAATTAAAATTTTCCCCAAAACAAAAGATCCCAACCTTATCCAGACTCTCATTCACTCACGCTTGCAGCCACGCCTACATCGCACTCAGTCCACGCCATCGCACAAGGCCCCCATCACCAACATTGTTGCATTGTCGCTGTTAAGCCCTGACCGTCGTTCCCACGTCAGCTTGTTTGCACTCCATTTTTTATTTTTCTTTTTTACTCACTGACTCACTTTGTGTGTTTTTCACATGTCAAAGGAGATAAAACAAAGCCCAATCACTTTTCACCTTTGTCCTGCTTCCAATTTTCCTTTGCTTTGAAATCGCAAGTCATGACGACGTCGTTTGGAGCATTTGCATAAAGCTACCTGTTCTGTTGTTCTCCAGGTACGATTAGTTCTTATAAAAGGTGCGATGTTAAGTTTTAATCTTTGATTTGTATGGTCTGATTGTTGAATCTTAATTTTGTTGATTCAATTTCACTTTTGATGAACTGTTTATCATGTTTATGAACATAGTTTCAATATTATGGATTTTCTTTATTAATTTCTTTTATATTGATTTTCTTTATTAAACTTGATTTTCCATGTGGTTCCTTGATATGTGTTATCATTTCTCTTTTTGAAAATAGGGATCTAGGTCATCCAAAACAAAACAGAAGGTGCTGAATTAAGGTGCATGTTTGGCGGATTGGTACTAGGTTGTTTGTTGCTCATTGGGCCTGAGGATTATGATGAATTTGTTAAATTCCTACTGAGTATTGACAAAAGGAGGGGGTGACTATTAAGTTAATTTGACTATAGAAATATAGTGAGATTAAAAATTTGATTAATTGTACAAAGATGAAAAGCAAATCACTTGTGTCTAGGGGTGTCCAAATAAGGTGGAATTCCACCTTGGTGTTAGAGTCTGCTTTTAAATTACAAACAACATTCTAGAGACTTTAAGATACTAATGGGAACTATTTGTTTGAGTTTTAAGTGTAAGAGGATCTTCCAGAGAGCTAGTTATTGATGATTGATGACATTAAATCCATGGATATAGCAAAATGAAACAAAAGCATGCGAACTATTAGTATTAATTGGGGAAAATTAATTAGTTACTTAATGTTATTTGTTTATACCGAGCTTTTGTGGGACCAAAGACATAAAATAAACTTTGTTGAGTTTCTTTAATTTGCTAACTGTATGGTTTTGAAACTGCAAAAGCATTGGCTTCCAATTAATGTGAAAGAAACATTAGCCTTGTTGTTTGAGCATTATTTCTTTTATTGTGAAGCAGTAGCTAAAGAGCTGAACACTTTTGAGTTTCAATTCCGCATGCTAAGGATTATGTATTTGAGAACAAAAATGAAAATGAAACCAAGAGGAATCATATGTGAATTGGAATTTATTGATTGGTCAAAGATAAAGTTTTCCAAATATCTTGTACTTGTCATGATAGCAAGGGATTTTCTTCTTGTCTTAATTTCCGTATAGTGGCTGATGTGATCCTGTCACCTTTTTGCATGAGAAAACCTTTGTAGATGCATGTATACAGAAAATATTTGAGTCTAATTAATAAGGGTGAAAGCACTCAATATTTGTGCTTAAAAGTTAAAATAGGTTTTTGTCTATATTACTACCAAATGATATGTAAGGAGAGACAAGGTGGTAGTTGAAACTGGTCATGGTAATATCATAACAATTAGTTTATTCTTGAACAACACCAATATATATAGGAAATAAGACAGGCAGCGTTCTGGACTAGGAAATCTGATCACGCTAATTACTCAATAAACAAATTGTATGTTCATTATTGTCTTTTCAATTCACCACCCTATCACACTAATTAATATCCGGGTATGGTCTCTATTGCATTTTTAGGCCTTTATTTGAATTTCCTATGTTGATGGCTTAAGGATATATGAACAATTTTTTTAACAATACGAAGTGCGCTTTAAGTCCAATTACCGTAATTAGAATTCCAAAGATATCATTGGGGTTAGCGCACCTGTCCGGCTTAGCGAGAATTGCAGGTTAAATTTTCCTTTAAATTTTGCTTAGCATATAGTGCACGCTTAGCGAGAATGCATGGCTCACTTAGCCTATACTTATGTGCTTAGCCTAAACAAAAGTATTACAAAACTGAAATACTTTTGGGCTTAGTGCAGCATGCAGGCTTAGCAAGTTGGCCACGTGCACTTAGCCTGCACTTACGTGCTTAGCCCAAATATGAGATTGCACCAATAGAGGATTCTTTGGGTTTAGAGCAATGTGCAAGCTTAACGCAACTATCAAAACAACATATGCGCGCTTAGCGCATACATTCATGCTTAGCGCACAACCAAAATTAGACAACATCGATCAACACATGAATATTAACAGAGTCACAAAAAAGAAGAAAAAGGGAAGAAATTTGTCGGTAATTTCCCACGGATATTTTCATCGAAAATTTCCAACGGATCTATCTATCACTGTTGTCCCACGGATATTTCCAATGGAAATTACTGACGGTCTCATTTCAATGGATATTTTCGTCAGTAATTATTGACGAATAACAAAATCCAGTTAGTTAAAATTTTCTACGAGCATTTTACTGACATATTTTGATCCGTCGAAAATACTGAATTACTAACGGATTTTTAGGGTTGTTGACGGATTTCTGTCGTTGAAAATACCCTTTTTTTGTAGTGACAAAAGTTTTGTTAAAAAAATTATTAATCCAAAAGTTATTTATTAAGGTTTTAGATTCATTTTTCCAGAAATGAAATTACCAATATATGTTTTTCAAATTAATAATCAAGAATTATTGAAACACTTTGACATGATGTGTTTATGTTGAAACTCCCTACACCTCACAACTAGTGTTATTAAAATCGGATCGGACTGATCGGTTGGACTGGGAACCAGTAACATCACCGGTCAGGTTATGCTATTGAACCGGTCATGCAGTTGACCTGGTCAAACTCGGCCAAAACCGGCCAAAAGCGGAAGGTTTTCAAAATCCGGATTGGGTTGTGTCACTTTAGCGCGTTGAGCGAAGAGGAAAAGAAGCAGAAGAGAGGAAGCTGGAAGAAGAAGCGAAAACAGAAGAGGAAGCACAGATTTGAAGAGGAAGAGAAAGTGAAGAAGGTAGCTGCATTGAAAAATTACAAAAATTTGCTTCAGATGAGGTTGCGGCAGCTACACTGAAAAATAAAAAACAATTGCTTCTATTTGCGGCAGCTACGGTAGAGAAGAGAAGAATGTTACGAGAAGAGAAGATTATTACGTGTATACACACACACACATACATGTAGGGTTTTCTATTGGGCCTAATCCACCAATTTATTTGCTTCTTGCACCCCCTTTATTTCTTATTTTACTCATTTTGACTCATTTTTTTTTAAATATGGACTTATGTTTTAATTTTAAGTAATTATTATTTACACTTTTTTTCATTAATACACTTTACTTATGTTATCAACTTTAATACTTCAATTGTTATTTTAAATTTTTTATTATATTTTTCTTAATCAAATAATATTAGTTTTATATTCACATATAATATAATTTTAAAATTTTTAATATAGGCTGGGCCAAACCGGACTAATTACTGACCCACCAATTGGACCACTGACCCATTACCTTGATCGGATCAATGACTGAATCGGTTTTCACAACTTTGCTCACAGCAATAGATATGCAGCTCTATAATCCACATTGTGGATGAAAAAGGAAAAAAGAAATTACCATAAAAAAATTTATTGACCTAATTTATTCCTCTATTCTAATCACAAGGGGACTTCTATCGTGAAGTAGTGAAGTTACTCCCTCACTTGTGAAGACCAAAAAATTGTTGTTGGATATATTATTTAAAAATTGAACGGTTTAGATGGGTCCTAGTGACCAATTTGTGTGGTTTTACTTTTATTTACATTTTAATTTTTAATTTATAAATTGAAAATTAAAATATTTTAATTAATTTATGAATTTTTGCTTGTTAATTAAATTACTTTACTAAAATTGGAATTTTTTAGCCACAAAGAACCCAAGCATCGATTGGGCTCACTTGGCAACATTGTGGTTGGTCGCTTCAAAAGCTTGAAACTTAATGTTTAGCACGATGATGTGTAGTAGGGAAACCTATTTTCGGATTTCTTTTGTTGACGCCACGCGTTATTGGCAACATTTGTCAATGCTTGCATGAATGGCAGAAAAACTCCTATGTAGAAGAGGTTCATTTTAGTTGTGGTTACATAATGTTACTTTTTTGTTTACAAAATGCTTCTATGTTTCTATCAAGTTGTCCATCGATTTTTGAGAACTAGCATAACGACATAGACAATTAAAGAATGCTCAGTATTCATTGCATCTTCTCGTCTTTTCTTGATTTTCTCCTCCATGAGCTTCTTTTCAAGCAAATCATAACCCCCACGAGATAGTATATGGGTGCAGTCATTCATTTTTTGGATTTCCTTTACCTTTTTTCTTATTCACTTTCATAATTTCCAAAGAATGTCATTGAGTGAATCCAATATCATTTAATTTGAATAATTGTAATTAAGTAAAAAAGACCCTGACATCTAACATGCCAATTTGGGGTTTTTCGGCTAGCAACAAATTCCTTCCAAGTTTGTGGATCTAGACTATATTTAACCGAATGATTTTGGCCCTCTGCGTCAGCATATATGCATTTAGTGGTTAGGGAAGATTTGGATTGTCTCCATCTAGTGCTAATCGATAACATGACCTTCTTTTTGGCTATCGATGCTTCTAGGATATCAAATTTTCCTGCATTGGAATAAAAAATGTATTAGTTAAAGAATGACAACTAATTCAGCTTTAACTTAACTTTATCATAAACAGTTATAGTTTTCATTTTTACCAAAATGTCATCCCATATTAGGTTCTTCAATGATTCTGGAATGTCTTGCCAAGTTGAATGGACAATAGGAATTTTTTTTCTCTTGCCACAACCCACAGATAGCTGTGGAATTTTTCTTTGTGTGCGCCTGATGCTTTCCCACTTGCAAGATTTATGTTAACCGTTGGCCTCGGCTGATCCAAGTTTCTAACAGTCAAGCTTCTTAGTCGGGTGGATTGTCTACTTTCCTAGATGTCGACTTGGAACGATCATCTTGTGAATGGGGAGGGGATGATGGGGGTGTGGCCATGACTCTACAAAAAAAAAAACAAACCACTAAAGCACATTAGTCACATGTATGACATATATGTATTAAATTGTAAATATTAATGTTAAACCAAATAATTGAAAAGCTATATATAAAAAATACATTACTTTGATAGTAAGCAGTTACATATTAATGTTCTCCCATAAACCTTCATCATGATCATTTCGATTTGCATGTTCATCATCAACGTCATTATCTTCGACTATGGAGGGCATTCGTGTGGAGAATGCAGGCATTTCACAAATATCAAGTGTTGCATCATCACCAAAATGATGACTGATACTAGATGTTCTTACTTGTAGAACCACTGAAAATCTTGAGTCACACGGATCTTGGATGTAAAACACTTGTTTTGCTTGTTCTGCCATGATGAAAGGCTCGTCCTTGTAACCCACTTTATCAAGTTCTACCAATGTAAATCCCAGACAATCTTGATGCACACTGGTGTTTCCATTAACCCACTTACACTTAAAAACAGGAACTTTGAATGCACTATAATCAAGCTCCCAAATTTCTTTAATAACTCTAAAGTAAGGCATCGACGCTTGAATCGGGTTGTTATCCGATGCACCAAAAAAAGTGTTCCGAATCAGCGTCAACACTAACCCCACTGTTTTGAAACAATACTTTTATCATCTTGTGACTTTGTGTAGAAGGAATAGTTGTTGATATCATATCCCTTCTAAGTCGGTACATTCAAATTCGGGCCAACAACTAACAGTCTTAATGTTGAGGAAGCACTGTCATCACTTAAGATTTTTGCCTTAAACTAGGTTATGAAAGTTCTATTATATTCTTGCAACACCTTCATCATGTTCATATTTGGGTGAGTATCAATCATATATTGTTTGTGAGTTTCTATGCATGGCATAACCTCAAGCGTGTTATTCAAAACATATAAATCTAGTTTTGAAACCTCCTGTCGACTCATACTTACAACATTGAATCCTTGTGTACCCTTACCTCCCCGTGACTGGACATGAAAACTTTATGGAATCCAAGTAGGTTTAACTATATCAATGTACTTGGAATAGAACTCAATACATTCTTCGGCAACATACCTTTCAACAATGGAAGCTTTTGGTCGGTATTGATTCTTAGTATAACCTTTTAAGACCTTCATGTACCGCTCAATTGGATACAACCAGTGTAAAAACACAGGACCACACAACCTGATCTCCCTCACTAGATGAACAATTAAGTGGACCGTTATGTCAAAAGACGAAGGAGGAAAAAACATTTTCAATTAACAAAGGCAATAGCTGCCTCATTCTCCAAATCATCCAACTGTGTCGAGTTAATTACTTTCCTACATACGACATTAAACAAAAGCACAACTGACTTATGGCAACCCTAACTTTGTCAGGCAATATACTCCGAATCGCTACAAGCAATAGTTGTTGCATTAACACGTGACAATCATGAGACTTCAACCTTACCAATTTGAGATCATTGACGGATACAAGGCCTCTTGATATTAGACGAGTATCCTTATGGGACTTTAAGACTCCGCAGACATTGGCAAAAAGCTTTTTTTATCTTTTGTTGACAATGTGTGACATGTTGGGGGCAAATACGTTTGTTGACCTTTAGTAATCGGATGCAACTGCTCACGTATACTCATGTCAACCAGATCTTGCCAACATTTCAAATTATCCTTTGTCTTACCTTTAATGTTAAGTAGGGTGCCAATTAAACTATCGCAGACATTTTTCTCAACATGCATTATGTCTATACAATGTCTGACAACTAGATTGAACCAATATGGAAGATAAAAAAATATTGATCGTTTCTTCCAAAAAGTTTTCTCATTAGCATCCTTCTTTTGGGTCTTCCCAAAGATATTGACAATGTCCTGACATGATCATAAACTTCATGCCCAACTAACGGTTTAGGCACACATCGTTTATCCCGACTTCCATAACAAGCTTTTTTCAATCGTTGATATGGGTAAGAGTTGAGAAATCTTCGATGCCTGGTATATACTGTCTTCTTTCCATGTTTCAGTTGGACGAAGGATGTCTCTTTGTTAGACTCTTGGCAAGCGTACCAATTGTCGTTGCAGGTTACAGAATTTATAAAAGATCGTCTTCACATGGACTTGAACTACTTAGTTAATCCAAATAAAATTTAACAGTTCAATAGTTATGTACAAGAAGTGTAAGCGGAATTTCATGAGTTTAAGGAAATAACTAAAAATTACAAAAACTAGTAAAATTGAATTTAAGTAATTTATGAGAACGTAGGATTGGGTTTCATCGTTCATATCCTTAGTATCCAATTAACATTTAACCTACATGAATCATTTTCTAACATTACTAATGCATACAATAATTCACCCCGAATCGATCCCTCACATTCGAGAACCCTAAGGATATTTACCGAATATTGATCTGTCGCATATGAAGTAAACAACCCAGCATTACAATCATAATCGCGTGACATTTGTAATAAAAACATTATGCTCTATTCCTAGCAACATAACGTAATGAGTAAAATCATTCAGTTCAAATCCTAAGGGCACTTTCCACTCAAGCTTAGAATTTAATTTCATGAAACCAGTGATCAAGTAGAATCAAGCATTAAGAACAAAATGAAATTTACCATAATGAGTAGAAAAGATTCATACATATATCAAATATCAAAAGAGATACATAAGTGTAAGAAGATTACATCCAATCCTTAGGAGAAACTACTCGATCTTGGTGTGGAGCAAGATATCAACAGAAAACATGACGAAGGAGGCGATCCCCGACCCGTTTCTACAGAGTTTCCACTCATTTTCTCTCTTCTCTCACCTCTCTCTAAGCCTCCATCATGTTGCTCACGTTCTTCTCTCCAAAAATCATTGATTTCTCCTTCATTTGCATGCCTTTTTATAGGAAATGGTGTGCTGCTTATGTCCACTCGCCTAGGCGAGTGATTTGGCCTATTTTACTCGCTTAGGCGAGTTAAAACTTAGTTCTGAAGAATGCCACTCGCCCAGGCGACTGATACACATAAAATGCTCGCCCAAGTGAGTTAACTCTTAACAGTGAAGAAAGATTTTAGCCCAGGAGAGTTCTGGGCGAATTTGCTTCAGGAAACTTCTAATTTTTGACCTTTTTGCCCCTTTTTGCTTGTCTTGGTTGCTTGGATGCTCCGGATACAATTGATACCTATCAAAACACCAGAGTTTGATTGGACTAATCTTCCAAAATGCGAATAACATACTTATATATGTACTAACTATAAAACAACTAGGTTTAGGGCCAATTTATAAGTAAATTTCCTGAAATCAAAAGATAAGTGCCAGCATTATAAGCTTGATATTACTAAGATATGACACTTATCACTCTTTCTCACAAATAGGACAAGTGTGATGGCCTTTGACACTATATCCACTCAAATTCCTGTATGCGGGAAAGTCATTAATGGTACAAAATACCATTGCATGAAACCTAAAGGTCTCCTGTAGATTTCCATCAAACACATGAACCCCGTGTACCCACAATTTTGTCTATTCTTCAATCAGTGGAGCAAGATACACATCAATATCATTTCTTGGCTGTCTTGGTCTCGCTATCATCATACACAACATAATGTATTTCTGCTTTATGCACAACCAAGGAGGGAGGTTGTAAATCATCAGCAACACAGGCCAAGAACTAGGTTAGTGCTTAGATTACCAAAAAGATTCATTCCATCTGAAGCAAGACCAAGCCTTAGGTTCCTTGGCTCGTCCCTAAAATTTGGATACAAAAGATCAATTGTCACCCATTGGGGAGAATCGGCTGGATGTCGGAGAAATCCATCACTTTTCCTGCCATGTGCATGCCAAGTAAGGTTTTTTGCATCATCTGTTTTAGCAAACAATCGCTTAAACCTTGAAATTATTGGAAGATACCAACACACTTTTGTTGGATGACTGTTGTTTCTGGATGAGTCATCACTACATTCGTCGTCGTTCACTTTGTATCGTGATACCCCACATGTCGGGAAGTTTCACATTTTAGCAAAGTCATTTCTGTGCAAGACACAATCATTAGGGCATGCATGTATTTTCTAGTACTGCATTCCCATAGGACATAAAATCTTCTACGCCTCGTAATGGTTTTTCGACAAAGTGTTATCTTTAGGAAGCATTTTCTTCAACAAAACTATCAATTCAGTGAAACTTTTGTCACTCCACCCAAATCTTGCCTTCAAGTTAACCAAAGCTAACACCGCTGACAATTGTGTGAAGATTGTGCACTCAGAATACAGAGGGATCTTTGAATCACTTTGTAATTTGTCATACATAGGTGCATGTGCTTGCCGAAAATTGTCTTCTCCAAGATCGCGTATCATGTCTTCTATACGACCTCTTATGTCCACATCAACCTGCAGTGTTCTGCACTGTTGGCATGTCTGGAAATTCACCATGTCATATCCATTTTGTGTAATTCGAAATGATGTCGTGACATATTAGATGGGATATAATGTCATTGAGTGACTGGGGTCTCCCATTCCTACATTTAACACAAGGACACAAATAATTTCCATGCAGACAAGGTGCATTATGTGTGGTAAAATGGAGGAATTGTTCAACCCCATTTTTGTACTGCTCACTAATGTGTGGTGCTTTCATCGAATTACGATCCATGTTTTCACTAAGCTATCATTTTGATATTGTAAATCTGATATGCATGAAATGTAAGGTTTATCTTAAAAAGGTGTGGCCTTATCTCTTTCAGGGATTTATATTTTATACATGATTCATACATACAAGTTAAGTATGGTTCGTTTAATTTAATGAAATTTCGATAGCATTTTGCGTTGGTCTTCGAGTACATGAAATGAAAGCAGTGATTTGAATTCACCACGATCTAGTATGCACTCGAAGAACAAAGCAATATGCAGTAAATAGAAATGTCATTAAATTAAACAAACCATACTTAACCTATATGTGAAAGTTATGTATAAAATATTTAACTTCCCAAACTGTCCAAACAGACAATTCAAGATTCAATTCAACGATTAATCAAAACTATCCATATTAATCACTGAATTGAACCTTAAATGGGAAACTAAGGTTGACTCACAATGCATTGCATGTTATCACAAAACAATAGTCATATATCAACAAACATGTAAAAAACACATAAGAATGGGAAACACGGGACATACCTGAAAATATTAATTATATCAACAAGATCAGAATGCGGTGCTGGTGACGGTATGAAGGAGTTTGTGTTTCGTAAAGAAAGAAGTTAAAACAAGCCTTAAGGTGATAATTGCATAAAAAACTTTGACCTAAAACAAGAATAAATAATTAATTAATAAAATGTTAAACACGCACACACACACACACACACACACACACACACACACACACACATATATATATATATATAGAATTTATAATTCTGCATATAGCGATAAATGTGTGTTGCCTTAAGGGGGGCCCATAAATAATGGGTGTATTGGGGTCAGTTGAGTAAGTTGTCGTTAACAAATATAGGAATGCAAAATATAATAATAGTACTAGTAGTAAAACACCACAAGAAATTATGTACCTTTTTGTAGCTGTATAGGAGTTTTGATAGAATGTGGATATTCTTTATATTGGCTTTACAGGTAATTGAAGTAGTTAGAACCGTATAATTCATTATGCTGACTTTAAATAGATGTATAGAGCTATGGTTAAGTATTGAAACTTCATCCAACTTGATTTCAATTTTGAAAATATTCGTTTCAGGCAATGATAATCATAGCATGGAATTCCTTGGGACCTACTGGAGTGTTTTTTGATGCAGATATCTTGAGAAATGTTAGGACTATATTCATTACATATGTTTTTCTCAATTTTCTTCAAGGTACTTGATTCCTATATGTCTGAGTTTTTTGTTGTAGCTACTTTTATAAAAAGATTTATTTAGTGAAGAGAAAAGTAAGAAGGATAAAATATCCACCATCTCACTAAAAACAATGTCTGATACTTTCTAACCTTTGCAAGAGCAAAACTTAAATTAATGTTAGGATATGTTGCTGATGTTAGGCTATATGCACTAACAAATTGTTTTTTACACCTTCCAAAACGAGTTTGTGGAAACCCAGTCTTGACTAAGAGAAGTTGTTTGATCAATGTAATACCTTGAATTTTTTAAGCATGTGATTAAGCCTAGATTAAGCCATGATTAAGAGTAATAAACATGCTTTAGAATCCCTAAGAGAAAAGCTTGAGAAAAGAAGGAGAAAACAGATTCGAACGAGTGACGCTAACCGCGCGGGATGCATGAAACAGGCCAATGGTTTCGGCCATTTCACGCTATTAGCGTGGGATACGGCGCTAACAGCGTGGGATACGGCGCTAACAGCGTGGGTTGTTCGAGTCTGTGGCGCGGCCAGCGCGAGAGTTGGCGCGGTCAGCGCGGGAAGCCTGGATCAGGCCAATTCTTACGGCCAGTTCACGCGATTCGCGTGGGGTACGGCGCTGATGGCGTGGTTTATTCGAGTTTATGGCGCGATCAGTGCGGGAACGACACGATCAGCGCGGGACTTTCAGTTCAGTTTTATAAATAGCTTCATTTGGACGAAAACTGAAGGGAAAAAGGAGAGAGAGAGAGAGGGAAGCCATTGATGGACCATTGAGCTTCATATCTTTTTCATTTCTCATCTAAACACCTCTGACCCAACTGAGAAAGTGTTCAGAGCCTCGAGATAAGCTAGTGACTCAGCTTTATTCTCGGCAAGAGGCGGTAAACGGCGAGATCGAGATTTCTAAGGGAGTCCTTGGAATCAAAGAATCAGAGGCGAAGAAAGCTTTGATTGAGCGATCTACCTTAGGGAAAGTGATTCCCTAGTGTGTCTGGACTACACAGAGGTAAGAAACTCGAGCTTTAGCCGTTGATTCTGTGTTTGGGTTTTTGGTTGGTTTTGAATACCTTGAGAGCTGTTTTTGGAGGTGTTAGAGCCGTTATTAGGCTTGGACTCTGTAGAGTTTTGTGCTCAGAGGGTAGTTCTGAGGAAGTTAGAGCCTTGCATCATCATTATTGATGAAGTTTGATTTTTGGCTCTGAGTATATATGAGCAGAGGTAAAAGGGCTAGTTGTATGGCTAGTATGAACCTTAGAGCAGTTGACAAAGTTACTCATGAGTTAGTGTGGATGTTGTTTGCCAGTGGGAATTGGTGATAATGAGAAGTTTGGAATTGATCTGTATAAGAAGGGATATTCTTTGATCAGAGTCATGGTAGAGACTCTGGAGCCTTGTGAAGGCTGAGTAGGATCCTTTCTGAGGGTCTGAGAATCACTTGTGAAGTGATTGTTATGAGTTATGTGGAAGGAATTGTGGTTTCCTTTCGATATAACAGCTTAGAACCGTTATTGATACTTTGTGCTTTTGTTTTCTGTAGGACGTGAGCTTGATAGCTCTGGTGGTGTTGACCACAAGGCCGGGAGAGTCAGTGTTTTGCCTAGAGCAGGTAAGCTCTTGGTTCTTGTTTGTGCATCCTTTGCTGAGTTCCACCATTATCTTGTTATGGTGATGGTTCTGTGTAATGTTATACAGGTATATGTGAAAATTGTGTATTGTGACTGATTACTGACTGTTGTGCTATACCCTGTGAAAGGGAAATGGATGTACATTGGTATATGATGCTTGTTTTTGTGAGCTACGCCCTGAGATTGGGTGATTGATATGTATGGCCATGATTGGCTTAGCTTATTACCTGCATGGTTGATTGTTGTATCCTATTGTAGTAGGATAGATGACATGTGATTGAGTAAGTCCCGATATGAGATGTTCCTGTGATATAGACGTAGCCTCCGGAATGGAGATGTTCCTATATCTACAGACGTAGCCTCCTCGGGCAATTGTATTGAGATAGGATGGAGATGTTCCTGCGATATAGATGTAGCCTCCTGGGGAGATGTTCCTATATCAGCAGATGTAGCCTCCTTGTAAAGAGATGTTCCCGTTATATAGATGTAGCCTCCAGGTGGAGATGTTCCTATATATACGGATGTA
>PYAF01000366.1:133634-146406 GCA_007407185.1 Glycine tomentella
CATTTCATTCCCTATTTTTTTAAAAAAATCTTCAATTTTAATCCCCTTTTTACTTTCATATTTGATTATGTAATTTTTAATTATTTTTTTAATAGATTAAACTGGTTAGCAATTAAATATTTTTTTTAAAAATTATTATATAGATAATAAATAAACATATGTCAATCAAATATACAAAATACGTAAACCGTTTGAAATTTGTCAATGATTACAATTGTGATTTTTTAAAAATAAAAAATAAAATGTCTCAATTAAAAAATAAAAGATTAAAGTTATGAATTTTTAAAAGATAAAAAATAAAATATCTTAATTAAAAAATAAAATAATTAAAATTGTAAATTTAAGAAAATAAACAAACAAAAATTACATTTTACTATTAAGTTATATATTTTTTATTATATAAGTTAACTAACGTTAATAAATCAGAATTTTAATTCTTTTTAATCTTTCCCTGCAACTTTAACTCAAGGTACCTTCTTTACACCCCCCTTCACCCTTCTACTTTCTATGCCTTTCGTTGAAATCAACAATGAAAGTATCCAAATTTTAATTCTTTTTAATCTTTCACTGCAACTTTAACTCCTCTATATTACTACCCTTATTACCTTGTAAACCCTTGTTTTGTTTTAATTTTAACTTTTCGTTTAAAATTGAGAAATTGAGACTTGTTTAGTTGCAGCAATGGATACAACGGAGTCAGGAGTTCTAAACGCTGTCTTCGCGCTGATAGCGCGAGCCAAGTAAAATGGGATTCGAAGTTCGACCAGACGGGGCTGTTAGCGTCAAACCAGCGCCAATCGTGCCAAGTGTCGCGCTGTTGGCGTCAGAAACGGTGCGAGTAGCGCCATCCCATTAGTTCATTATGAGAAGTTCGTCCATGTAGCGCTGATCGCGCTGAATCCGCGCTGATAGCGCGACCCACGTTCATTGGTATGGGAAGTTCGACCAGATCGCGCTGGTAGCGTTGATCACGCGCCAATGGCGCCATGTCTGTACTTTCAATTTGTTTTGAGCGGCTGAATGGCGCGGGTTGCACGGGAACCGACGCGGATCGCGTGGAGGACGAAATTTTGAAATCCCAGACGCGCAAAAAATATATATTAATGGTTATAATCAAAATAAAAGTGGCAAAAACGAGAAAAGAGCTGACAGAGGCCTCATTCTTTCCCCTTTCACACTTATTCTGAAACCCTAAGTCACTTACCCCCTTCATCCTCAGCCTATGTAGGAGCCTTCTCCCTCTGAATCTGGTGGCTGAAGTTATGTTTGAAGCACTGATATAGATAATAAAAAGGTATGTTTGAAGCCTTTCAGAGTTAACATTTTATTTTACTTCGTGTTTTCTTCAATGGGTGTGGAAAAAAAAACATTTAACACCCACAGTGGATAATGAAACTGCTGGTGGTTCTGGTTCCTCTTGTATTTGGCTCCTATGTTCTTGTACCACTTGATTCTTACCACTTCCCTACATTCTTAAGCCTTTATTTTCCAATCAGGTAATTGTTGTAGTCTTCCTCAAACAGCTATACATACAAAATATTCACAAGTCTAATTTTATTTCATGGGAATTTATTATTTATTTCTGATTATCTTTATTGTAATTTGCTTTGTTACCAATTCAATTGTTTATTTGATTGAGTAGCTGGGAGATGGCCAAAGAGTGTTTCACTGTCCATGACAAAGCATTCTCCACCAGGTCCTGTGTTGCAGCCTCAAAGATAATGACCTACAACTCTGCAATGTTTGGCTTCGCGCCTCATGGACCGTACTGGCGTGAGATGAGGAAATTTGCCACTATTGAGCTTCTCTCTAACCAAAGGCTTGAACTTCTCAAGGACACAAGAACATCTGAGTTAGAGGCTGCAACAAGGAAGGTTTACAAGTTATGGTCAAGAGAAGGTTGTCCAAAGGGAGGGGTTTTGGTAGATATGAAGCAGTGGTTTGGTGATTTGACGCATAATATTATTTTGAGAATGGTGGGAGGGAAGCCATATTATGGGGCTGGTGATGATTATGCAGAAGGTGAAGCCAGAAGGTATAAGAAAACTATGAGGGACTTTATGAGATTGTTTGGGGTGTTTGTGTTTTCCGATGCACCTATATACTTTTTTTTTTCTTCATTTTAGTCCTTCATAAAAATCAGTTACAAATCAGAAAACATTTTAGTCTTTCATTCCATTGGATGGTTTTTAAATTTTATTATTGTAGGTGATGCAGATAGCAAAGGAAATATCAGAAAACAAGAGCTTTTTCTGGCTTGTGTAGCCCTCAAGGTGATTTACAAAATGGCATAAAATAGTTGTGGTTTCAAAAATAATAGCAGAGCTTCTCCATACATATTAAACAGTTGACAGCTATGGTGTATCAGGTCATTGTAATCATCGTGATGTGCATTATGGAGTATGGTAAGTTGAACATTAGTATTGATCAATATCAAAGAACTATAGCGGAAAAATCTGGGGATATAGTATGGTAAATTCTTTCTTGGTTTTATTTTCTGATCTTATTTGACCAATTATTTTATTATAACTCTCCCAATTGCCTTCTTCTCCTGGGATGTCTTCATTATTCTTAGGTTAGCACCAATATTTTATTATAACTCTCCCAATTGCCTTATTCTCCTGAGAAGCAGTGGCCGCTGGTTGATCATTGGTGCCAGTTCTTGCAGGTAACTTCTTGTGTCACTTTTTGTCTCCATATACCCCTTTGTTGGGCTTTGGTGTTCAAGACTGAACTGAGTAATGTTGGTGGAGCATTAGCAATGACCATTTCAATATGGTTAAATGTGATTTTTCTCGTATTATACACTAGATACTCTACTGCATGTGAAAAAAACCCGTGCACCAGTCTCTATGGAGCTGTTCCAAGGGATTTGGGAGTTCTTTCGCTTTGCTATCCCTTCTGCAGTGATGATTTGGTGATTAATCTTCACATTCACTTCAAGTTTTAAATATTTATTTTATCCCATTATGAATTGTTTAATTTTCTCAAAAATAAAATGTATAATGTAACATTTTTCTTTTCATGATGATGACTGTAGCCTTGAATGGTGGTCATTTGAGCTGCTTATCTTACTGTCTGGGCTGTTACCAAATCCACAACTTGAAACTTCAGTTCTATCCATTTGGTATGTTTGCTACATTCTTTTATTTATCAACGTAACATAGAGGATAGGGCTTTTAGGCCCTCGTTGATTTTCAACTCACCATCTAACAATCTTATTAGATACAATGAGTGACATGATTGTGCTAATTGTTTGTCATTTATCTCAACAGTCTCAACACCATTTCCGCAGTCTATGCAATGCCTTTTGGAATTGCTGCTGCAGCAAGGTAAAAGTGAACCCATAAACATGTTCTTTCTAAAAATGGCCTGTGTATATAATTAATAATTCATTTTTAAATGAATTATTAATTAAATTTGTCGGAAAGAAAGATTAAGATACTGGGGAGAAGATACAACATACCAAGTAATATGAACAAAACTATAAAAATATATTAATAAAGAATTGGAACAAAGACCGACAATGTCAAATAACAAATTTTATATAAATATTAGAACAACTAAATACAAAAAAAAAAAAATCTATGGGTTGAGTGGGAAACAAAATTGCTCTAGCTTTTGAAATTAAACAACAATTGGTTAGGTTTGAGTTTTGAAATTTTCTCGAAAAAACAATTTATTAGTGTCTATTGTAAGTATTTTCCTTTGCCCATTTTTTTTATTAAAGAAATTTATTTGATTGTTCTTGGTTATCATTGAATGAGAAAATTATTTATATTTTAATTAAACTGAAAATAAAAAGCTAACTCAAAATTGTAAATAAACATAAAAATTAAAAATATAATATTATCACAAAGATAAAAGTATTAATATAAAGACATAAAAAATGTTAATATAAAAAAAATATGTTTTCACCTTAAAAATGATTTTAAATTAATTATTGCAAAAGTTTATACATGTAAGTCTATGTTTGAATAAATGATAGAGAAAAATAATCACATGCATGGTTAATACATTTAGCTTCCTACTCCCTATTCCCTCCACCGTTCTCCAACAAAACCAAAAGCCCCACATAACTATCTTCTCTATTTCCCCATGCTACGAGAGAAACACAATTACACAAACACATAGAGACATATGGATATGTGTACGTCCTCTCTAATCAAAAAGAAAAGGTGAAGAAACTTTGTTGGCAAACCAATGCAAATATTATTATTCACTTGGATGGTAGGCTATAGCAATTCAAACACCCTAAGAAAGCAGGGCATGCCCTGTCCCAAAACCCCAACTGCTTCCTCTGCATACAGAGTCTATGCCAATTGGTTGGGCATTGCGTTATGTTTATTGTCTTCTCTCATGTACTAATCAAAATCACACTTATGTGAAGTAAGTTAATGAAATTAACCTATGACAAGCAAAACAGAATGAATTTCAACATCAAAGTAACGTGAAATTCGAATTGGCTCACTATTGATGTTCTATTTTTTCAGTTATTTGTGCTTTAGCTATTTCACTTGCATTTGAACTAGATTGGTATAGCTGGTGTGGGATTGGTTACCTGAATCCAATTATCAACAAAGTAGCAATTTTATATACAAGTTGTTGGATGGATTTTGTTAACCAAGTATAGACAAACTATTTGAGCAAAAAAAAAAAAAACTACTGTGAGAATAAATCCTAAATTGAAAATAAATGTAATATTATACGAAAAATATTTTTTTAGCTTAAAATAATTCATAAAATTGTGCACTATTGTGTTTGTTTAAAAAAAATAACTCTTCTAAGACGATTGTTGTGGAAACCGTCTTAGAATGTGAAAAACATCAACTTTTTTTTTAAAAAGTGGCACTAATCTAAGACAGTTATTATTATAACCGTCTTAGAAACTTCAGCCTGCGAAGACGGTTGTTAGATAACCGTCGTAGAATATCCCCGTAGAATATCCCCTTTATGTATTTCCAACGGACAATATTCCGTCGATAATTTCCGACAGAATTGGCCGTCAGAAATTATCGACAGAATTGATCGTCGGAAATTTCCGATGGAATTGGCTGTCGGTAATTACCGACGGAATTGGCCGTCGAAAATTTCCGACGGAATAGGCCGTTGGTAATTACCGACCGAAATATCCGTCGGAAACTTCCGTCGGAAATTACCGACGGACACAAAATCCGTCAGTTAAATTTCCAACGACCGTTTTTCCGACGGATTTTTGTCCGTCGAAAATGTCGAATTTCCGACGGATTTTTGGTATTTCCGATGAATTTTGGCCGTCGGAAATACTGATTTTTTTTGTAGTGATCAGTGCCTCTGATGAGTTATTCAAAGGCTTATGAGACTCACTCTTCTAAGCCTAATGGTCAACAATCTCAGAACTGGTTCATTAATTTAGGAGCCTTAACATGTCACGTCAAACTCAGATAACCTTAGCAATTAATGCTGAACCAATTCAAGAAGAAGAACATGTGTTTCAACACAATGGTCAAGGTTTTCCGATACAATCCATTGGTTCTGCATCATTTACTCTAAACTCTCATCCACATATTACTGTATATTTCAAAAATCTTTTACATGTTCCTTCTATAACGAACAACTTAGTTAGTGCTAGTAAATTTGCCAAGGATAATAATGTCTACTTTGAATTTCATCCCTCTCTTTGTTTCATCAAATCTCAGGTTGAGAACTTTGTCTTACTTCGGAGTTCTGGCCAAATATTGATGGAAAAGAGAAGATAACATGTTGCATTTACAAGACAAAATTTTCCATATTTCTCTTCTCGTCTGTTACCGCCTACACTACTTCGCTCATACTCCTAAATCCTATCTTTTGTATTTCCTTTTGCTTATCTTATCATTCTATTTGTTCTCTAAGTCAACCATTAAAAGGGTAATTTGAGATTTTGAAGAAGATCAAGGGAGAAGGAGACATTTTTTATCCAGAAGGGTCAGTGAGATGATGGGACTGCAATTTTTTTAAAAATATACATAACTACCTTTTTACAATCACATAGACACGAATTAAACCTAATAAGCTTCATGCCTAGAGGTTAATGTACAATTTTATTTCTCACAAAAATCGACTGAAGTTCTACCTATTTTCAGGTTCATTCAAATGATAATATACAAAGCCTTTGTATACAAACAAACCAACTAAATGGAAGTAGTTGCGTACCACAATGACCACAACAATATGCCCTTAACAAGATGATGGCGGCTTCAATGGTGACTGACCAACTGGAGATGGCGGTGAACGTCGTCGGAGTGAGAAGGAAACCTTTTGCTTGATGGTGTCGGAGGAGTGAACAGACGCGCGTGTAGGTCTTTGAAGTCTGAAGACGGCTTTGTAAACCTTTTGTGTAGTGCTTAGAAGTTGGATGTGGTCGGAGAAAGGCTATTGAAGATGACGGAAGTGTGGTTGTTGATTATGTTGGGACTGCACACGAGACAGGCATGGCTAGGGCACAACAACCTCAATAAATTTTAAAAATTGTTCATTGGTACAAAGACGATTTTCATGAAAACTGCATTCGAATTGTCTAAAACGAGGACAGTTTTATGAAACTGTGTTTGAACCACTTAAAACGACGACGATTTTCTTAGAAATTGTCTTCGTTTTGACCTTTCAAGGACGTTTTACAAATATCCGTCAGTTGGAATTTTCCATTAATTACAAAATTGCCATCGCATTTAAAACGACGACGATTTTGGCACAACCGTTGTAAAACATGTGTCGTAAAAGGCTTGTTTCCTAGTAGTGCAAGTAGATCACTTACTGTACTCCATAAAGCTTGAATGAGATAAATCATGAAAAAGGAAATTAAAGTCTATCCCAAATGATTATCATGGGAAAGATCAGGATCTCCAATAAATCTGGAACAGATATATCAAATAAGATAAGATTAGATTAGATTCAATCTTATCTTAATAAGCATTATCTAATATCTAATTTGTAAAATTAGACTCATTTCACTATTATAGAAGGGTTCACAAGGGTATCAGATTGCTCACTCAATTCTAAACCATTATTGATACATGTTTTCTACCCTTATGCCTTTAACTTGAGCATCAGAGGAGGTAAATGAAGATACCCAATACTACTTCACATTGGCCCAATTGTGCAGTGCCAAATTTTTAATAACAGACACCATCCTGAGTGTACGTGAATTGTTTCGATGCAAATCATTCCATCTTTTTAATTAGCACCCATCATGAGACGTACCATTAATAGCTACTACTAATAAGATACAAGTGTAATATTCTGCCAATACAATTACACCCTTTTGAATTTCATTTACTAGTTGTGCAATGTTAAAAAAATTTCCATCACTTCCAAAATCCTCAGAATACCTAGAACCATTAAATCTATGTAAAAGGCACCTTCACCACACAACTTCCCAACACTCTACAAAATACAAATAACCATTCATCCATTGATCTCCATAACCAGACACCACACATAACATTCCCCCATCTTTAGCACCAACGACTAAGAACCAAAGCAACACTACTTACATCTTCCCATAGACATAATCCATTGTCCTTCTTGACCCCTCCAAGTTCTTCTCCTCAAACCTTCTCTCAAATCTGCTCCCCACAAACTCCTTCTTCCAAAACTTTGTCCTAAAAAATGGTGACGAACCAGAATACATAACCCTTCCCTTATCAAATCCTCTAAATAATCCCTCTCTATCTCTTACCCTTCTCACCAAGTCAGTTCTGGTGCCATATGCCAAGTCTTCAATACTGATCTCACCATCTCCTCTAAGCAAATTTCCAATGGAAAACACACAATCTCTTCCTTCAGTGATCTTAGTGTGACTCTAGATTTCCCTTCTTCAAATGTGCTTTTCTTTCTTGTAAGGGGAAGCCCCTATTTGACACTGTGACAAAACCAACCTTCTTTCCATTACCACCATCCATGTCATTCACTCATTTTATTCATATAACTCCCGCACCAAGTACACCATTCAGTTCAAAAATGGCCAAACATGGCTCCTTTATGCTTCCTCTCCCATCAATTTGGGCCACATCCTTTCTGAGGTCACTTCTAATGCATTTTCTAGCATAATCCGGATAGCTTTGTTGCCTAATTCAAGACAAGAGGTAGTTCTTGACTTGTTTAGTTCTTGTTACCCAGTGTCAGGTGACACAGTGTTTAGAGAACAATTTTATATGGAGTATAAGTGGCAGAAGAAAGGGTATGAGACTTTGTTATTGTTGGCTCACACTCCTCATCTTCAGCTTCTGTCTAATGGAGATAGTGGTTTCACTGTTCTTGATGATTTTAGGTATAAAAGCTTCGTGTACCCATCGGATGGCAGCCCTTTTGGGGTCGGGGCTTCCTTAGGGATCGATTCATTTTGTGTAGATTGACTGAATGCAGAAAGCCTTCCACTGGCAGGCGATCGTGTTTTCACAGGATTTATCATTACTAATGTTAGCATTCTCACTTCTGATATCTCCAGGTGTTGTCACCAAAAACCTTCCCCAATTGACAGAACGTCCCGCTATTGACACTTGAAAAAGAAACTTTCAAGGTCTCGTCGCTTCAGTGAATCACTTGAGCCCTGATACATTTTCGGTGCCATGGAGCTTGTTATAACCATGCGTTTAAAGCTTTGTTTTTGGCTTTTCTGAGGTTCCACGCTTGGGGCGTGGGGGTCCACGCCTGGGGCGTGGGAAACAGCTCAGAAAACCAATTTCCTCTGGAGTCCCACGCTTGGGGCGTGGAGTCCACGCCTTGGGCATGGGAAGCAGCCCAGAAGTGCAATTTTGTCTGCCAACCCACGCTTGGGGCGTGGGAGCCCACGCTGGGGGCGTGGGAGCCCACGCTGGGGGCGTGGGAATCACGTCTGGGCCTATAAAAGGCCCAGAAGCTCGAAAAATCTGGAATTTTCTCTCCTCTCTTCTTCCTCCTCCGTCCAGACCTCCATTAGAGGTGTTTCCAAGCTTTTAAGGACCTTAAATACTAGCCCAAACACTTCCTGGTGATCTTTGGTTGTGATAGAATCGATCAGAAAGCTTGAATCCTTCGATTTTTCCGCTCTTGAAACCCCATTTTAAGTGAGAAGAGGAACCTCAGAGGAAAAGCTCAGAGAACTTGAGCTTGGCGCAGAACCACAGCGTGATTAGGACATAGAAGGTAGAGGAAGTTGTTCTGAGGCTGTTGGAGTCGTCACTGAGGTAAGAAACACAAGTTTCACCGTTTGATTTTGAATCTGAGGGGTTTCATGAATAGTGACCCGTTTGTGATGGGGCTAGAATTAGCCCAGGGTCCTGTTGAGAGATGTGTTCAGAGCGATGAATAGATGAAGGATTAGCTTTCAGTTTCTATTATTGATAACTTTGAATTTTGGCTCTGTGGCTTGTATGTGCGGCCTGTAGGATGAATCAACTGTGATGCAGAGGCCATTCTAGAGCCTAGATTATGTCTATTATGAGCCTGTGAGGCTAGAGGAATGGTGTCTTGACTGAGGTTCAGACCATTCCAGTGGAATTGAGAATATTGAGACTGATGAGATAATACTGTGGATATATGTATTGTGTTTTGGAGTCTGGAATGACTCAGACATATGGCATTCATCCTGAGGGACCTGGTAGGGGTCTCTGTGTAGCCAGAATGGGCTGAGTGGATTGAACCCTAGGATAGGGGAATTCTGAGATGATATGCACTGTGAATGTTATGCCTGAGGGCTTATTTTGATATGATATTTGCATATGCCTTGCTTAGGGCCTGAGATTGAGACTGTTGGTGGTAGGAGCCACAGACCTGGGAAGGAACTGCTGATTGAGATCTTACCAGGTAAGTTCAGTGTTTCTGGGGGATGAATTCCAGTTTTGGTTGCACACCACACTCCTGGGGAGTGTTGGTCATGATTCATACTGCATGCATTGGCTATGACATTGTTATGTTGATTTATATGTATCTGCATTTGATATATGCATGCTGTGATTGAGATATCTGTTGACCAATAGATAAATACCGGCGTTGAGGAGCTCCGCCGTGTATTCTGGGCGTTGAGGAGCTCCGCCCGTGGCATTGAGGAGCTCTGCCACATTATGACAAGTACTGACGTTGAGGAGCTCCGTCAGGGCGTTGAAGAGCTCCGCCAGGCATTGAGGAGCTCTGCCACCTGTCATGTGATGATATTATGTTGTTGATTTGATATGATGAGGCCAGAGTGCCAGGCCAGTGGGCCATGTGTGATATGTTTGCCTGTGTATGTGTTGTGGATCTGTGAGCCAGGGTGGGAATGAGTTCCCAGGGACCCTGAGCTTACTGAGATATGTTATCTCACCCCGTGTGGGGGTTTTCTATGATTTCAGGTGACCTTGCTAGAAGAGAAGATCAGTCTCAGGGCAAGAGGCCCAGCAGAGACTAGGTTGCTTGACAGAGAAGCGGCGTGGGGAGCTTGAAGGCTCTATTTTTTATTTTATTTTGATGTATAGTTCTGTATACCCTCATGGAGGGTTGATATTTTTGTATCACCACGGGATGTGTGGTGTGGACTCTGATGTATATATGTACAGAACTATTATATGATATGTATCTGAGATTTTCCCTGAGCATTTATGTTGAATATCTGATTATCTGCCTGTTTGCTTAGATTATCTGTCTTTATGATGTTTGATATATGAAACTGGATCAGTAGGGGCATGTTATATGATGGGTGTGTGTTATCTGATGAATTTGTGATTCCATACATCATGTATCAAGAAAAGCGATTATGTGCTTCCGCTAAGTTTTGTAAACTGTGTTTTATGCGCTAATCTGATATTATTAATGATAACACGTCGGAGGCCTACGGGATGTTACATTTAATGGTATCAGAGCCGTTTCTTGATAAGAACATTATGTATGGAACTTGATTGGTGCCTGTTTATGACTGTTTGACATGAACATTACATGGGGGTACATTAACTGTGGGCCTGATCAACTCACTGTGTGATGTACATGTGTAGTGCTATGGTGAGACCTAGAGGCACCAGTAGGGCTACCAGTGCCCAGCCTGATCCAGTTGCGGCTGCACTAGCCGCTATGCAGCAAGAGTTAGCTGCAAACAGACAGATACAGGCAGAGATGTAGCAGGAGATGGCTGCCAACAGACAGACTCAGGGAGAGATGCAGCGAGAGATGACTGCCACCCGAGGGGTGAATGAGGCCTTGATTAAGGCCAATCAGGACCTATTAGAGGAGGTGAGAAACCTCAAGAGGACTGACAGAGCATCCTCCACACCTCCTGCACCAGAGGGCGAGGCTAGTCGCCAGCAGGCAGGTGAGAGTCTCCACAGAGGGGACCAGATGACTCAGTTAGAGGTTGATAGTGATGCAGCAGCTAGAGGGAAGATGCTGCTTACCTTTAGGAAGCATGACCCTCTAGTATTCTCAGGAGGCTATGATCCAGTGACTGCAGCAGGGTGGCTGCAAGCCTTAGAGAAGATTTTCGAGGTGATGGAGTGCCCCGACCACTAGAGGTTGCTGTATGCAACCTACATGCTTCAGGGAGATGCCCATAAGTGGTGGAAGACCACTGTCCCTCTTCTGAGAGGCCGGGGAGAGGTGATTACCTGGCAGCTGTTCGAGGCCTGCTTCCTAGACAGATACTTTCCCAGAGATGCCCGGGAGCAGAAGCAAGCGGAGTTTGATACACTCGTCCAGGGGACCATGACGGTGGACGAGTATCTGGCCCAGTTTAATGAGCTGGCCCAGTATGCTCACTTCAGGAGACCTATGCCTGAAGCTGAGGTGCTAGCAGCTAAGTTCCTGAGGGGGCTTAGAGATGATATCCAGGTGCTGGTGGCCGGTCTAGGGTCACGTGACATGGATACCCTGGTGAGACAGAGTCGCCAGGTAGAGAGTATTCTCCAGAGACAGCAGAGAGGTGGACAGTCTACTCCCTCAGTCAGGCAGGAGGGAAGGAGGCTTGGTGGTGCTAGCCCGCCCGGGAAGGGTAAAGGCAAGATGTTGAGAGCTGTTGTACCCTCTGATAGATTCAAGAGGGGTTTTCCTCAGAAGAAGTCCGGTCCCAAGTGTTCAGCTTGCGGGAAGGAGCATGTGGGAGCATGTGCATCGGGTCAGATCATTTGTTACAGATGTGGTAAGGCGGGCCACATGGCTAGAGAGTGCAATCAGACTGAGAGTCGGGCACAGGCAGCTTTAGTGGAGATGCTAGCACCCACAGCAGGCAGGGTGTACACTGTAGACGCCAGAGAGGCGGCCAGAGCTCCAGACCTGATCAGAGGTACAGTTCTGATCGATGACTGTGATGTTAGAGTGTTGTTTGACTCTGGAGCCACACATTCCTTCATACAGGATGTGGTTGTGGATAGGCTAAGATTGCCTAAAATCAGTTTTGCCCCTCCGATGGAGGTTACCACCGCATCTAGAGGAAGATGTCTGGTGAGCACGTACTGTAGGACGTGCAGTTTTTGTATGATGGCAGAACCTATGTGATTGATTTGCTTTGTCTAGCTATGCCTACTCTGGAGATGATTCTGGGTATGGATTGGATGACCAAGTATGGTGTGATGCTAGATTGTTGTCAGAAGAGGGTTGTAGTGCCTACTGACAAGACTAGTTCGAGTTCTGCCTCATTTTTATCGGTCTTGCAAGCTTGCAAGGCACTCAGAGAGGGAGCTCAGGGCTACATCTTCTTGGGGGTGACAGAAGATAAGCCAAGTGTTGATCTATCTCAGATCCCGGTGGTGAGTGAGTTCGTGGATGTGTTTCCTGAGGAGGTCACTCAGCTACCACCAGAGAGGGAGATAGA
>PYAF01000366.1:149882-163481 GCA_007407185.1 Glycine tomentella
ATTATCTGTCTTTATGATGTTTGATATATGAAACTGGATCAGCAGGGGCATGTTATATGATGGGTGTGTGTTATCTGATGAATTTGTGATTCCATACATAATGTATCAAGAAAAGCGATTCTGTGCTTCCGCTAAGTTTTGTAAACTGTGTTTTATGCGCTAATCTGATATTATTAATGATAACACGTCGGAGGCCTACAGGGTGTTACAGAGCTAGACCAGTGAGCTATTACGCTTTCTTCAAAGGATGGTTGCGCTTCCAAGCCCACCTCTTAGTTGTCATCGCTCGATCACTTCCTTTTCCACTAAGTGATTTCTTAGGGACATTAGTGTACAATATGGGTTGTTTCCCTCTCGACTTTTGATCTTAGCACCCTAAAAGTTTGTTTGTACAAACGATCTAGGCCTGTATTTAGAGTTTCCCTAGGGTTGGTGTGATAGAAATCTTCTTGGTGTTATTGGAAATTTTTGGGTTTTGAAAACTACTCCTGTGTTGGTAACTTGGCTTTCAACTAAGGGTGTCAAAGAAAATTTGCATGATGAATTTGTTTAAGCAATTTATAATGATGTTGATGGCCTAAATTCAATAGCAATAACAACTTTGTCATATTCTTATGGGAAGTTGATAGCAAGGGCTGCAAGGTTGGCATTGATTGCTGAGGAGTTGTGTTATCATGATATGATTCCAAAGGTTTGCAAGTTTTTGAAGGAAACCATTGAGCCATGATTTGAGGGATCTTTTAATGGGAATGGATTTCTGCATGGTAGAGAATGGGGAGGCATTATTACTAAACTCGGGTCTACTAATGCTGATAATGAATTTGGTATTTATGATTATCACCACTACCTTTTGTGGTGCTTCATTTATGGAATTGCAATGCTTACTAAGCTTGATCTAACATGGGATAGGAAGTACAAGCCTCAAGTCTATTCACTTGGGCAAGATTTCATGAACTTGGACACAAGATCAAACCCCAATTACACACGTTTAAGGTGTTTTGACATTTATGTGCTGCACTCTTGGGCTGGAGTGTTAGCTAAGTCTACAGATGGGGAGATCAAGTAAGCACAAGTGTGATTGTGAGTGCATATTCTCTCCGACGGGTATTCCCGGGATGAGCTTTCTCAAAGGAACAAAAGGGCTGCTTTGATGGGTATGGCATATGGTGATGACAACCATCTTGTTTCTCTTGGATTAACACTTATGTCATTGGAAATTCTTGTAGCTAAAGTGTGGTGGCATGTGGAAGAGAGAGGGAATATGTATGAGGAAGAGCTTCAAAAAATAACACGATAATGGGTTTTTTGTGTACTAACAAGAGGAATAGGGACAATGAATTATGGTTTGCTCCTATAAAGTGGAAAGAGTGTAGGCTTGGCATTCAGTTGTTGACATTGCTTCCAATTTCTGAAGTCCTTTTCTCCAATGTTGACTATATGAAGGAGCTTGTGGAGTGGATTTTTCCTGCTTTAAATAGGGATGATGTTGGTGAACGATGGAATTGTTAGGAAATTAAATTTCCTGACATTATTATGGGCTACATATTGTATTAATAATTATATTATGTTATTTAATATATATTGGGTAAATTAAAGTACTCAATTAAATATGTACAAATAGATTCCTAAGTAAATATGGAATAAATGGGTGGATACTAGTGTTGGACCAATTAGGTTTAATGGGAGCTTACTGGCCCAACAATAAACACTATATATAGGGTTGTGGTCCTAATATGTCAAATCAAGTTTCTTTTCTTTCTTTTCCATCTAGAGAGAATATCCTCTAAGGAGTGATTTGACTGAGGAATACTAAAACTCATAAGGAAAGGTCTAAGGCTAGAAGATTAAAGATAAATCATTGTCGCAATGAAAACAGATATACATTATTTGTTTAAGATTTCTTGATGATTCAATTTGATGCTTCTGGGGTTTTATTGGGCGATGATTTTCACCATAGGGATTTAGGAATTAATTTTCCATCAAATGGTATCAGAGCCTTTATCATATTGAATTATCAGGAAATTATTGGATTTAGTTTTCGATATAAAATTTTTTCTTGAAAAGTTAGATCCGTGTGGGTATAATGATATCGAAAGCTTTGCGCTTCATCATTAATATTTCAAGAGATTTGCGAATACATGGCTATTGTTGCATTTATTTGATAAATCTTCAAAAATGATTAAAGTCATCATCATCGAATCCACGTATTCAGATGATCAACTCTCTGAAAGTTCTATATATGTGCAGCTGAAAAGTTTAAGAAGAGTAAAAAAAATTGGATTTAGAAAAAAGAAAAAAAAAGATTGTATGTGTGTGTGAGGCATAGTACTAAGGTTAGCATTATTTTATTATAAAATAATTACTGATTTTTTATTATTTATTTTTTAAAAGATTATTATTGTCAACAATTAAATAATAATTTGTTATCAGGAATGACATTCAATCCATTATGATAAAGTTTGGGTAATTTTATTATAATTCCATTCAGAAAATTGAGAGCAATAAAATTAAGGAGCTTAGACATTTAATTAAATAAAATAAACATTTGGTTTATGTTTGTTTTATTTAATTATTATTGCTTTTAATTGTCTTATATTTTATAATAAATTGATTGAAACAATATTGTTGTCAAAGTAACCTCTTTTGTGGATAATTCATTATTGTGAAGTATAAAGATGAGTATATTTGTTATTTATGCGAATAATCATCGACCCAAAGGAAGATTATTATCTGGCCAAATAATATATATACACGTGGTAATAAATATGTGATGATTATAAAGATTTTCATATAAGCAGTAGTCGGCCCAAAGGAAGACTATAGCTTGACAAGATTTATTGTCAATATTTGATTACTGCGTTGAGAGTATCACTTACAAATTGATATTTATGGTCCAAAGATTAAATGTTAATGTTGTGCTAGGTGTCTTGTAAATGGACCCACGTTGATTTGGATTGTTTGTTAATGTCATGTATATGCATTTTATTTTAATTATGCATTTGGTATGACATGGATATTAAATATGTTATCTTATTTGTTCTCTATACAATTTATGCTACTACTGTTAATTATGTCGCTCAAGTGAACATGATTCCTATGTTGAACGGGATGAACTTTAAATTATGGAAAGAGAATGTGGAAATTGTTCTAAGTTGCATGGATCTAGACCTTGCGCTAAGGATAATGAAACCCACTTCCACTCCGGAAAATTCAAATTTGGATTACATGGAGAAATGAGAGCGCTCTAACCACACGAGTCTGATGATCATGAAACACTCCATTCTGGAGGTGTTTTGAGGCTTTATTACTAAGAGCACTGATGCTAGGAAGTTCTTCAAAGAAATTGAGCAATATTTTGCTAAAAATGAAAAAGCGGAAACGAGTAACACATTAGCAAAACTCGTAACCGTGAAGTATAAAGGAAAGGGGAACATAAGAGAGTACATTATTGAGATGTCCAATCTTGCTCGAAAACTCAAGGCACTAAAGTTAGAGCTATCTGATGATTTGCTTGTGCACTTGATTCTAATTTCTCTTCCTGCACAATACAGTCAATTTGTAGTGAGTTACAATACACAAAAGGATAAATGGACTCTTAATAAGCTCATTGCTCGCTGTGTGCAAGAGGAAGAAAGGCTTCAACAAGAAAAAACTAATAGTGCTTTCTTGCATCAACCTCTCATAATAAGGAAAAGAAGAAAGCTAAGGACACTGCACATGAATCACCCATGCTTAAGAAGCAAAAGAAACAGGATAAGGACTTTACCTACTATTTTTGCAAAAAGAGTGGACACATGAAGAAACATTGTTCCAAGTATGCTGCATAATGTGAAAAGAAGGGTAAGACTCTCTCTTTTGTTTGTTCTGAAGTTAATTTAGCTTCTGTACCTAAAGATACTTGGTGGGTAGATTCTGATGCTACTACTCACATAAGTATGTCTATGCAGGGTTGCCTGTGGAGCCGACCGCCAAATGATGCTGAAAGATACATCTTTGTGGGCGATGACAAGAAATTTTTAGTACAAGCTATTGGGAAATTCAGATTATTATTAAAGGCTGGTGTTTATTTGGATTTGATTGAGACTTATATTGCACCGTCATTTAGACAAAATTTGATTTCTATTTCTAGTTTGGATGAATATGGTTATTTTTGTTCCTTTGGAAATAATAAAGTTAGTGTTTCTCTAAATTCAAATGTTATTGGTACTGGTTCTTTAATTGATAATCTTTATATGCTTGATACTATTATTTTTTATAACGAAATTTTGCACTCTAGTGCGCAAGGTACAAAGCAAAAATTAAATGAGAATTATGCTACTCTTTGGCACAAGCGCCTCGATCATATCTCTAAATTGAGAATTAAGAGGCTTATGAATGATGAAATTCTTCGACCCCTTAATATGAATTATTTTCAAGTTTGTATGGAATGTATTAAGGGGAAACAGACAAACACAAAGAAAGTAGGTGTCATTAGAGCCACTGATGTCTTAGAACTAATTCATATGAATATTTGTGGGTCATTCCCTGCTGCCTCTTGGAATGGTCAACAATATTTTATTACGCTCATAGACGACTATTCAAGGTATGGTTACCGAAACTTGATTCATGAGAAGTCACAATCTCTGGATATGTTCAAGCAATATAACGACGAATTTGAGCTTCAACATGGCAAGAAAATTAAGGCTATTTGATCTAATCGCGGTGGTGAGTATTATGGTAGATCTGATGGATTAGTAGAACAACTTCCATGACCCTTTGCTAATTTCCTAAAGGAATGTGGAATTGTCCCGCAATATACAATGCCAGACAAACCTAGCATGAATAGTGTTGTGGAGAGAAGGAATATGACTCTTAAGGATATGGTGAGAAGCATGATTAGTCATTCTTCTTTACCTGATCAATCACTTTGGGGAGAAGCATTAAAGACTGCAGTTTATATCCTTAATAGGATTCCAACTAAGGCAGTGACCAAAACCCCCTATGAGCTATGGACAGGAAAGAAACCTAGCATAAGGCATTTACATATTTGGGGTTGTCCAGTTTAAGCAAGGCATTTTAAGCCTAATGAAAGAAAGTTGGACTCAAGAACTATTAGTTGCTATTTTGTTGGATATGTTGAACGCTCTTAGGGCTTCAAGTTTTATGATCCCACTACTAGATCAATTTTTGAAACGGGAAATGTGAGATTCCTTGAGGATGTTGACTTTGAAAGGGAAGATAAAGTAAGAAAAATTGTCTTTGAGGAAGAGAATTTTGTTTCTTTTCAAACGTTGTCCTTATTCCTAATGTTGTCGTCATTCAAGATGCAACTCCAGTACAAATAATTAATGATCAGGCTCTTATTGCTAACACCATTCCAGAACAAAACAACAATGAAATTTCCCCAATAGTACCTATGGAACAAAGTCAACAACCTCAAGAAGTGTCATTAAGAAGATCCACTAGAGATAGGAGAAGTGCAATTTCAGATGATTATATTATTTTTCTCCAAGAGCATGATAATATTTTAGGCTTAAAGGAAGATGACCCAATCAACTTCCAACAAGTCCTAGACAGTTATAATGCTCATAAGTGGATTGATGCCATGAAGGATGAGATGGAATCCATGAAAGACAATGACGTTTGGGATCTTGTTGAGTTACCTGAAGGTGTGAAATCTATTGGTTGTAAATGGATATTTAAGACCAAAAGGGATCTAAAAGATAATATTGAAATATATAAGGCTCATCTTGTCACTAAGGGTTTCACTCAAAAGGAAGACATAGAATATAAAGAGACTTTATCTCTGGTTTCTTCGAAAGACTCTTATAGGACAATTATGGCACTTGTGGCTCATTTTGACTTAGAGCTACATCAAATGGATGTTAAGACAATGTTTCTCAATGACAACATTGATTAGACAATTTATATGACCCAACCATAAAATTTTGTTTATGGAGATTCAAAGTCTATGGTTTGCAAGTTAAAGAAGTCCATCTACAGTCTTAGATAAGCTTCTCGTCAATGGTATCACAAGTTTCATCAAGTTATAATCTCTTATGGTTCCGAGGTGAACATGGTGGAAGATTGTGTATATCATAAATTTAGTGGGAGTAAATTTATCTTCCTGATTTTATATGTCGATAATATATTACTTACCAACAACGATATAGGCTTATTGCACGAAACCAAGAAATTTCTCACTAAGAATTTTGAAATGAAAGATCGTTCTCAAGGTATTCTTGGGTTGTCACAAAAGAGCTATATTGAAGAGATTTTGGAAAGATTTGGCATAAAAGATTGTGCATTAGGAGATACACCCATATCTAAAGGAGATAAGTTTAATCTCGAACAATGCCCAAAGAATAAACTTGAGACAATGGAAATGGAAAGATTCCCTATTCATCAGCTGTAGGAAGTCTAATGTATGCTCAAGTTTTCACTCGTCCTGACATAGCATTCATAGTGGGAGTATTGGGTAGATACTTGAGTAACCCAGGGATGGATCATTGGAAAGCAACTAAAAGGGTTATACGTTATTTAAAGAAAACAAAGGATTAAACGCTCACATATCGGAGGTCGGATGAATTAGAGATCCTCGGGTATACTGACTCTGATTTTGTTGTATGCCAAGATAGTAAAAGATCCACGTCAGGTTATGTCTACATGTTGGCTGGAGGATCTATTTCTTGGAAAAGTGTTAAGCAGACACTCATAGTTTCCTCTACTATGGCCGCAGAATTTGTAGCTTGTTTTGAAGCGTCCAATCATTGGGTATGGCTGCAAAATTTTGTCACAGGACTACGTGTAGTAAGTGGTATTGAAAGGCCACTAAAGATTTATTTTGACAATAAGTCAGCAGTGTTGTACTCCAACAATAATAGAAGTTCTTCAAAATCGAAGCACATCGATATAAAGTTTCTGGTTGTTAAAGGAAGAGTTCAGAGCCGTCAGATTTCTATAGAACACATAGGGACAAACTTCATGCTTGCGGACCCGCTTAGTAAAGGCTTAGTGCCTAAGGTCTTTTACGAGCATACTGCTTATATGGGTTAGTGCCTAAGGTCTTTTACGAGTATATTGCTCATATGGGTGTTATTTTGTTTGATGACACTACGATTGAGTAGGAGTTCCTTATGTTGGTGTTCTATGTAAAAATATTTATGTTTATTTTCTGCAGAATAAAGATTTTGATGTTATTTTTCTTCTGAATGTGTATTTTTGTGCTTGTGTTTCTACTTTGTGTATGCGAAAAATTAAGGATTGATCTCATAAAGACTAAAGAAGGACCAGTTGGAAATAGGCATGGTAGAGATCACATTGCACGTAATTTCCATGCCACTCATCCATACTTGATCTATGATGTTGAATATATTGGTGTGATGACCATGGAAGGTTTAGTTACGCCTAAGAGTGACAAAAGCCTCCATGATCTCATATTGATATAGGAGATGAACCAGATTGTATCTAAGAATGAATTTAAGGATAAATAGCGTACAATTGCGTATTAAGGATATATGATATAATTATCTCAGTTTAATATGTAGCCCAAGTGGGAGATTGTTAGGAAATTAAATTTCTTAACGTTATTATGTGCTACATATTGTATTAATAATTATATTATGCTATTTAATATATATTGGGTAAATTAAAGTGATCAATTAAATATGACCAAAAGATTCCTAAGTAAATATGGGATAAATGGGTGGATACCAGTGTTGCGCCAATTAGGTTTAATGAGAGCTTATTGACCCAACAATAAACACTATATATAGGGTTATGGTCCTCAATATGTCAAATTAAGTTTCTTTTCTTTCTTTCCCATCTAGAGAGAATACCCTCTAAGGAGTGATTTGACTGAAGAAGACTAAAGCTCATAAGAAAAGGCTAAAGGCTATAAAATTAATGATAAATCTCTACCGTGATGGAAATAAATACACATTATTTGTTTAATATTTTTTGATGATTCAATATGATGTTTTTGGGGTTTTATTGGATGATGATTTTTACCATAGGGATTTATGAATTAATTTTCCATCAGGAATGGATATGCCCTTGAAGGAATTTATGACAAGGAAAGTGCATTGCAAAACTTAAGAAAACTGGAAGGTTTTGATAGTGGGAACTCTTTGACTAATAATCTCTTGTGGTGGACTCACAGCATGGGTGATCAAGATGGTGATGAATAGGGATGATTTTGTTTTTGAATGTATGACTATAATATTTGTGGATGTTTTTTGATGTTTTATTGAAGACTTTTGTACTCGTAGCTTGGTTGATTATTATTATTACATATGGTAATAGCATGTATTTATCACATGTTTGTTTGCTACAATTCCATATATGAATGATAGATTGCATATATATGGACTTTGCTTTCGATTTTGGTATAAGATTTTTTTTTTTTTTTTTTTTTGGTATTGTTACAAGACTTTTGCATATTCATAACTTGTTGCCAGCATTTGTGACTCCGTGGGTAGCATGTAAGCTTATACCAAGTAATTGCCCTTCACTTTTTTGATGTTGTTTTCAGCTAGGAAGTCAAATGACAAATAATTAGTACAACTATGGAAACATTACTGTTAGGGTTGAAAATTGCTCGAGTTAAGTCATGCTCGATCCAATTCAACTGGATTCAATTTAAGGTTGTGAACAATTCTACTCAATAGTAAAATGATAATTATTTAATATGTATTTGTTTCATGCAGAGGTAAGATTAATATGAAATTAACTAAAAAATAAATCATATCAATATTATAAGATATGTTACTTAATATAGATGTATTTATGCGTTAATATATATATATATATATATATATATATATATTAAATTTATAACTGTTTTACATGTCTTATTTATTTTTTCATACTAAAGATAGATATAGATTTAGTTTAGTTCATTTATTTAACTAATTTAATTTTTAACTCAAATTAGTTCATGAACTAAATTTAATAAAGTATTTGTCAAATCTAGTTTTTAACTAAGTTGAATTGATTCATTGTCACCTTAACTATTGTCATTGGGGACAAATTAAGATTGCATGCACGTGTTTGTTTTTCTTTTTATAATAGTTTTTATTTAAAAATGAGTATAGGCTTTTGTGCCCCTTAGTAGACTCAAACAAGGAATTGGAAAATCAAGTCAGATCTCTTCTAGGATAGTTTCCATGCAGCCATTATTATATATGAAATTGAAAATAATATCAAAAGATTTACAAAATAACTCAAATATCCTACTCAACCAAGTTACTTAACTAGATTTTATTGACACATTCCTTATCTATAAAGCCAAATATGAGTCCTACAATGGGTTATTATAACATTGTAAAGGGTCCATGAGCCCCGAACTCTTAGAAAATAGCATGTGAGGGAAGTGAGTCACGCCCAATAGCAGCCTTATCTTAATTTCATAGATTTAGAAAAAGGGAGTACGTTTTTGGTATAAAAAAAAGAAATCATAGCTTTACATTAACTTCAGTACGTAGGAAAAAAAAAAGTACATTTAAAAAAGGCAAAAGAAATATTCACTTTGTTTCTACTTCCTTTGGTAATAAAACAACGTAACAAACGACCGATACATACAACCACTCACTCACACACGCAACACTAATAGGAGAATAATGTTGTAAAGGAATTTATAATTATTTATATGATTAAAAGTATTATTTATGTTAAGAATAATTTTAAACTAAATCCTCCTACTAATTCTTCTACTTACTTTGAATTAAGGGTGTTTATATGATTCAACCCATTCCACTAACACAATCTTAGCGCAAAGTTAATTCGAATGGGTTAAGGCTATAGAATTTAGACACAACATGTTTTGAAGACGAGTTCATGTTTAGGTTATCTCAACCAGACCGAATATCCAATATTTTGTAAATTTTTTAAATAATTATGTACTATTAATTAAAAAATTAAATCAATGGACAATATTTTATTTTTATAAAATATATTATAATTATATTGATATTATTTATCTTAAAATATATTGTAAATGTATCTTAATAATAAATTTATACTTCTTAATTCTACAATTTAATTATTCATAATGTCTTAATTATAGGTTCGCAAAGACAAAGATATATATAACCTGCTCCAAAGGCGTCTTACAAATATTTTTACTTTGTATAATAAGTATGGAATGATTTTCATATTTTCGAAACATTAGATCCAATTATTTTTAATTTAATACATTTTTATAGAATATAATTAAGAAGATTTGTAAGAAAATTTGTAAACTTAACAAAAAATAAATAATTGGGGGTATTTTCCAATTCCTTGTCTGATTCTACTTTTTTTGGTTAGAAGATTGCCTGATTCTACTAAGGGTTAGAGAATCACTCAAGTGTGTACTATTTTAATTATTATCATTGATATTGTTAACAAATCGAGAAAAAAATTATTAAAAAAAGAAACAAATCGAGGGAAAAAAATGTAATCTTATCCGCTGCCCAATCACAATGATCTTTCCAATTTCTTTATTTCTTATGTTTTTTAGCTGATCTTATTATTGCACTTCACGTCTATCCAATTCATCCAATATTTATATTTATAAGTAGCAACCAATGCAAAAAACGACTTTAAAAAAAGTGAAGGGCGGCTACTGGTATATAAACCTAAATGTTACACATAAAGTCCTCGTGTCACAGTGCTGGCAACAGCAATGAATTGCCAAAGTCTTGTACCAAAACTGAAAGCAACATCCAATAATATATATTATTCATATCCATATGATAAGGAATTGTAAGAAACAGACATTATAGATCAGAGCATGATATTGTTGTTTGTTTATTATACTTTTTTTCTTCTATAACATATCGAAATCATTGACTTATTGGCATAGTAATAGTTTTTCTTATTTATGATGTAAGACATATATTTGATGATGTTATTGCAATAGTAATAGTAACAATAATAATAACCACCAAATTAGCAGTCCATTCTATTCATCACTTCTGCTATGAATCCACCACAAGAGATTGGTCAAAGAGTTTCCACCATCAAAACCTTTCAGGCTTCTTATCTTCTGCAGTGCACTTTCATTGTCATAAACCCCTTCAAGGGCATACACAAACCCCTTCCATCCTTCACCAACACCACCCTCCCTATCCAAAGCAGGCAAAGTCCACTCCACAAGCTCCTTCACATAGTCAACATTGGAGAAAATGGCTTCAGAAATAGGAGCCAATGGTAAGAGCTGAATGCCAAGCCTACACTCTTTCCACTCAGCAGGAGCAAACCAAAGTCCAGTGTCCCTCTTGTTAGACCATAGAACACCCATCACCCTATTCTCTTGTGTAAATTCTTTCTCATACAAAGTACCTCCCTCTCTCACATGCCACCACATTTTAGTCCCTTCAATTTCCAATGCTGTAAGTGTTGATCCAAGTGCAACAAGAGCTACATCACCATATGCTAATCACATCAAAGCAGCAGAATAATATGCACTCACAGCCTCACTTGTGCTCTCTTGATTCCTTCCATCTGTGAACTCAGTTAACCCTCCAGCCCAAGAGTGAAGCACATAAGGGTCAAAACACCTCAAACGTGTGTAATTGGAGTTTAATTTTGTGTCCAAGTTCAAGAAGTCTTGCACTATTGAATAGGCTTGAGGCTTGTACTTCCTACCCCATGCTGGATCAAGCTTAGTGAGCACCGCAATTCCATAAATGAAGTACCCCAAATGATAGTGGTGATCATTGTAAATGCCAAATCCAAAATCACCACCAGCATCAGTGGACCCTTGTTGGGTAATAATGCCACCCCATTTTTCATCATGTAGGAATCCATTCCCACTAAAAGTTCCCTCCAACCATGGCTCAATGGTTTCTTTCAAAAACTTCCTAACCTTTGGAATCACATTAGGGTAGTTCAACTCCTCAGCAATCAATACCAACCTTGCAGCCCTTGCAATCAACTTCCCATAAAAATATGATTGTGTTGTTGTTATTGATGATGAATCTAGGCTCTCAACATCTTTAGAAAGGGCTGAGAAAATCTCGTCATGGGATTCTTCTTTGATTCCCTTGGTTGAATGCCATGTTACAAACAAAGGATCTGTTTTCAAAACCCATGAATCCCCAACAACACCAACAAGATCCCCATCAATGCTTTTATACTTGAAATCTTCAAGAATTTTGACATCATTGTCTCCATTACGAAGAAGCTGAACATGGAGAGGGTGAGCCAAGAGTAGCAAATCCCCTGACTCTTTCTTCTCCCACTTATATTCCACACAGAAAGGTTCTCTGAACACAGCTTTACCTGACACGGGGTAACAAGAACTATACTTGTCAAGAACAGCCTCATGTTTCGAATCAGAATCCGGCAACAAAGCTATCCGGATTATGCCATAAAATGCATTCGAAGTTATCTCAGAAAGGGTGTGGCTCAACTTGATGGGGGAGGTAGCATAAATAAGCCATGTTTGACCATTGTTGAACTGAAAGCTGTACTTGGTGTTGGAGTCATTTGAAGAGAATGAGAGAATGGCATGGATGGTGGTAATTGAAAGAGGAGTTGGTTGAGTCACTGACACAGTCAAATAGGGGCTTCCCCTAACAAGGAGGAAGCTCAGATTGGAAGAAGGGAAATCCAAGGTGACACTGAGATCACTGTAGGAGGAGATAAGGTGTTTACCAGGGAGACCTTGTTTGGGACCTTGTGGGGCTGAAATGGTAAGATCAGGATTGAAGACTTGGAATATGGCAGCTGAACTGGCTTGGCGAGAAGGGTATGAGAGAGAGAGGGAAGAATTGGAGGATTTGATGAGGTAAGGGTGAATGTATTCTTGTTGGTCACCATTTTTTAGGACAAAGTTTTGGAAGAAAGAGTTTGTGGGGAGTGGACTTGAGAGAAGATTTGAGGAGAAGAATTTGGAGGGATCAGGAAGAACAGTGGATTGTGTTTGAGGGAAGATGTAAGAAGTATTGGTTTGGATGTTAACCATTGTTACTGAAGGTGGGGATATCGAGTGTGATTATGGTGATCAATGCTTGAATGGTGATGTTGAAGGTGGTGAATGGTGATCATATATATATAATTATATATATATATATATATATATGGGTTTTTGAGTGTTTGAGGGGCTTGTAATGAATGTACTTGTTTCTTAGACTTTAGTGTTTTCATTATTGGCGGCTACTCTATCTACAACTTGGTTAGTTATTATAATTTTATGAGTAGGATAGTGGGGTTTTTGTTTTGGATTTTTGGGGATGCTTGTTGGGTAGGTTACCATAATTTATTGATTTGGTGAACTAGATTTCCGCACAAGTTGAGGCTAAATTTTTGTTTTGGTCAGTTGATGATGAGATTAGACAGTAGTAAATGATTCTAATGAATGATGGAAGGGTGTGAGTAAATAAGATTGAATGATTGATTAAAGGGAAGGGAAACTTAAGGTGCGTGAATGTGACCATCTATGTAGCACCGACACCGACACGCGACACGCGATACGATACGACTCGACTCTCCGACACGTCAATTTTAAAAAAGTATGAATTTCGACACGTTGGGACACGTTTTGATATTAAATAATATTTTTAATTTATATAATGTATATTTATTTAATATTCAATAATTTAACAAAAAAATTACAATAAACTAATAATACCG